>CAJNIZ010004658.1:33842-46697 GCA_905231905.1 Symbiodinium pilosum | reverse complement strand
CGTCACCATCGTCATCACTATCAGTGCATCATCATCATCATCATCATCAACAACAACAACAACATCGTGCTGATTTTTGCATGTTGAACACCAGCATTCCCTTCCTTGGCACTCAAAACCATAAGCACCTGCGTTCTGTCTTTCTCACTACTGAAATGAGTACATACTCAATGCCTATCACGATCGAATCAGCACTCCTTTAACAATGATCAAAAAACAGTATTATGACAGACAGACTGAGAACTGGCTCGGGTTTGGCTACCAACTCATCCGGAATCCAAACTGTTGCCATCAACTCCATCGCGGTAACTGTTTACTATTCTGAGGATGCTTTCTTTTTACGACCAACCTTCTTACTACCAATATGAATAACGTTACCCCCCGCCCCAAGTATGAACCCCTTGAACATTCTTGTTGTCATCAACTGACCGCTCCCCGAAACAGCAAGCACCCCCACCCCTAAGAATGACCCTCCAATATGGTACCACTACATCTCCGGGGAATGTGTATTATCAAGGGGATGTGGAGATTATTAACGTACTAGCTCCGAACCCTACATGAGATAGTACTGATCATTTTCATTCCGTTCTCCCATATACTCCCCTCGAATCCTGTACATCCCTATGTATCCCTTTTAAAGGTTAGAGGGGGGTGGTTGCTGTCGCCTCCAGCTCAGGCTCCACTTCCCTGCGCGGAGACCGCCTGGGCCTTGAGGGTTTAGGGTGGGGAATACGCGAAATTACTAGATTACATTAAGGATTATATAAGGATTGTATTCTCAATGTTGCTACTATTACTATTACCTCGCTAGAACTCTTGAAGATCATCAATGCTAAGGGAAGATGACCGCTACAGTCGTACCGAATCCGAGGATTCCGAAGACCCCTCGGTATGAAAGGGACGAACAGGACTGAAGCTGAGAAAGGAAAGTCTTATCACAACATGTGTAGGAAGGGCCTTCTGTAACCCAGACTCCGTGTATAATGGCAAAGAAGTTCCATCAAGCTCCTCAAGCCCTGAGCGGCAACCTACTTGGCTGCGAGGTAGTGCTTCTTGGGATTTAGGTCTAGCAGTCTAGTGTATATCACGCACTCATGCGTGTGTGAGAGAAAGATGTTTTTCTTGTTTTTTCCAGGGGGGTTGGGGATGTGAATTTCCGAAAGTTTGAGAAGTTTAAGGTTTGGGGTTCAGGCTAGTTAGGGGCTTACGGCTTTGCAGGGTGCAGGGTTGAACAACTTTTTGCTTAAGATGTAAGGATCAGCTGGCCTTGGCACCAGGACACAAAGTTATAGGGTTATATAGGGGTTATACTGCAAGTTGCACCTCCGGAGAGAGCCCCACCCAACATACCCGGATCCAATCTCCTCCGCATGTCGCCAAGTTGTAGGATCTTATTCAGGCGACTCCTAGCCAAATTCTATCTTGAAGATTAAGATGAATGGTCCTCCCCCAAGTTGGGCCCTCAAGCCAGAATGGAACCCATATAGCCCAATATTGAAGCACAAGACAATCCCGACACTTTTTGGGGTTCCAGGTTGGTTTTGCGTGAGGGTGCAAATCAAACATACCTCCCCAAAAGCACGCCGAGGCTACGGCGGACTGGGCGATCGCCTCCGCGGAGGGCTGGGCGATCGTCTCCTGGGAGGGCTTGGAGACCGCCGGCGCCGCGGTGGGCTGGGACTGCGCCGGCGCCTCAAATGTGAACTGCCACGGTTTAGGGTCCGAGGGCTACGTCTGGAATCCTAAACATGTTAATCTTGAGCGTCCCAAATTTATGTGCACAATGTTTTGGCCCAAATACTTGAGGGGCCCCCCTGCATTGTTAGCCCCGGTGTACATTATCACGGAACCCTGCACAGCGAATCAGGGCTCGTGAAAGCGCATTAGGTATGAGCTTTCTTTGAGATTCTTTTGAGAGGCATCTTGCAAAGCACAGATTGAAATTCAAACTCCTGGGGGAAGCCCACGAAGCTCCCGATTGACCTCTGAAGCTTGTTGCAGCCCTGCTGAATAAAGGACTGGGCACACCTCCCTTACCTCTGAAGACAGATGCCTCCGGGGTCCCTAAAGTCCGAGCTCGGACACCAAACCTGTTCATGTGATTCTCTCCTTATCACCCAGACCTGGCATCAGCCCAAGAGCGAACTCCACAAATGAATCCATTGACTATGTGCTGAAGCCCCATCCATAACGATTCAGACCTCCAACGGCCTATATCTATCTCCTCAACAACATCCTTATTGATTTTGGGAATCCGAGCTGGGCCCGAACTTGTAGAACTCCCTCAGCAGCCCCGAAGCTATGAACTACAAACCGCAAACTGAAACGGGGCCCGAGACCGTGGTGGGCTTCGTCGCGGTGGCGTTCGCCGGGGTGGCGTGCGCCGAGGCGGCGAACGCCGAGCCGGTGAACGCCGAGGCGGCGTTCGCCGAGGTGGTGTGCGCCGACTACCTGGTTCATATATACGTACGTAAGTATATCTAGATATGTCCATACATATATCAATAACATATACGAATATCTAAATGCATGGATTGTAGCCTGTCGATGATTTTGTGGCATTCCTATAGAGCTTCCAGAATCTGGATAAACATCTATATGCCCCCTGTATACTGTCCTCCTCATACAGCTCTTGAACAACCCTAAACCATGAACCTTAAACGCTCATAAACCCTAAGCCCGGAACTTGAAACTCTAAACCCTAAACCCCGAAGCTTAAACCCTAAGCCCGAAGCCCTAAACCCGAAACCTTCAAACCTAAACCCTAAACCCAACACCTTACAGTCATTGTCAAAGCCTCTGCTGTAACGGCGAGCGCTGCGGCTTCGTGAGTCCCGGCCCATGGCGCGACCCGTGCGATAGTAGACTTATAGCCCCCCTTAAGTCGATAGAATATGGGGTATATGGGGACCTTATTATAATTATACCCAAAGCCGTGTTCTATCTACTTAAGGGGGACTATACCTGTAACCTCAATAACTTGCGGCTTTTATGGGTTCTACCTATCAATCTGGGGGTAATTCTGCCGTTTTAGCCGTACTTGTTACGCGGCCAGCAACGCAAGCATTTAGAAGGCCTGTTGCCGAATTTAAGCCGCATTGGACACTGAGCTTTTATATTAGAGGAAAGGTTTCGAGTCCGTGCTCATGTGCAACGGCAATAAAATTTGGAAAACGTGGACAACTCTCTCGTTTCAGTTGATGCCTAGGGGCTCCATCTGTGAAATTTCTGATGTTTCCAAACACTTCCACTGTTCAATGAAGACTCAAAATAACTTTTTCGCTTAACATCTGTGAGGAGATCATCAAACCCAAGGGCAACAGTAGTGCTAACTATTCAGGCCTCAAAATGACCGTATTTCAGGCATATGCTTTGCTAGAGGCCACATTCACCTGCTGAGCCAATCGCCATTTCACGAAATAAATCCAAAGTCCATGCATGTTTGGGGGGAAGTCTCCCCCAACTACGGCATCTCAATTTGTAACTTACTTCTAGCATTTGAGTACTTCGGGCAGCGCAGGATTTTCCACCACCTATCAGTCACAAACATCTGCTCCGGTTGTACTTTTTCACCATTGAAACAGGGTGGTTGTGGCAGAAACGCCCACACATGAAGCTATACCATATTAGAAACCCGTTGGCAACAATGTTCTTGCTTTTGTTGGCATCCACAGATGATGCAAATGATGCGGGAGACTATTTTCATGGGGGTCTCCTGTGGACAGCGTGACTGCAATCAGGCGTCAAAAAGGCTTTTTGTTTTGAAGTGATACCCAGGTTGCCGCCATACACTCTGTAAGTTTTTTTTTGGCAGGGGCACCAAGTCTGACAATTACTTGCATCTTACATGTTTAGGCAACGTATGTAACTGTGATGAATGCAATCTGTTAGGGCTCGGCTTTCAAGCAGATACTATTCACGTCGCTGCGTGCTCTTTGCGCAGCTCTGTTCTAGCCCTAAGGGTCCAAGTACCTGAACAGTAACGAACTTGGGCCCAAATGGGCTCTTCTAAGGCTAAGGGTACTTTGGGTCCAAGTACACTTCTCACGTATCTGGACCCTTGGGGTAGGGGCTTCAGGCCCCCTATAAATGATGCTTTGTACATGCCATGCCTGTTTCAGCAACAGCTTTGGATGGCTAAGCTCAACGAGCATGGGAATACAAACATGGGATACAGGAACCCTTTAAGGGTCAATACACAGACAGTGTGATCCATTCACTTATTCCCTACCCAGCACCAGGTAGAAGTAGGACTGAAATGCACCCTTGCAGGAACATCTGGAAAGGAATGTGGTTCATCTCCTGAATTCAGGGTCCTTGGTCATAAAGGTCCTGTAAACAGAATAGGAGTGAATGAGCCCCAAACCAGGGGCCTAAGTAATTGAAATATAATTTTGCAACCTATTTGGGATCCCCTGTGCCATGATTATGCAAGGCATCTACGACCACAATATTGGCAATCATGTGACCCATGGATCTTTTCATGGTCTCCTAAATTTGGGGTGAAGTGTGCCAACAAAAAACAATGTCAACGGCACAAACTTAACAAACGCATATGAGCCATAATCTAACTTCCTAGTATCCCCCTTAATACCCCGTATAGTAGTCCCCTATATAATCCGCTATGTACCCCCCTTTAAGGAGTGTAGGCTATAGCTCATGTAAAAAATACTTATGTTCACGACTCCTAGACCCATGGCAGCCTTCTGCAGGTTTTACAGCAAAAGATAATATACACTCACCAATATTCCCAAGGAACCCAATGTACACTCACTAAGTACCATTGATAAAGAACTACCTTATCTAGGCTCTCATTGTACCCTCACTGGAAACCTTGAACCTCCTAACCACTCAACCGGTTTGAGCCACACAGCTCCAAGGATTCGACCCTCACTCCTCCACCCTAAGCAGCGTACGAGGTAAAAGTAAAAGTCTGAGTACCAACTATAAGAGGACAAGTAAGTGAAAAGAGGCCCTACATAGACCCGATCCAAGCACTCAGACTCTAGGCACGTCCGACTAGGGTCCGCAGCGTGGTCTCACCTCGCCGCACAGTTCTCACTACGGTTGCTGGAGGAAATCTTGCACCACCCTATTAACCCCCAATAACAATAATTACATCAGCTTGTGGGTCCTAAGTGGTGCAAACTTTGCTTCATCCACTGTGGCTAGAAAGCATGGGATATTGTATATGCAGACTGGAGAATTACATGGAACATAATAAAGAATGGGCCTATATACAGCTTTACAGGGATCCAAAGTATAGTGCGAAACATGAATCTTATTTACAATAGTAACTATAGGGCGATCCAGGTCATGACTTGGCCATGTGTTGAGCGTTTTCCTGCCTACAGTACTCTGGGTGCATCATAAATGCTCTTCCTCCACATGAGGATAACCTTAGCGCGCTTTCATGGGAGCAGATTGGGGACATGAGTTTAGACAAAGCAAATCATGTACCCTCAATGGGGGACCAAACAGTACATGCATAAGAGGCCATTGGCTGATTGGAGTGTGGCAATCACATCTCCATTTCAGCCTTGTCCCAACAAGAATTATGCCCGCTGTCTCGGTCAATTTTAGATTTGAGTTGTCATCTGGACATTGGCTTATGGACTACGTATGGTATGAGATGATCATCGCTCAGTCGTTCGGAGGCCTGCTATTTCTGCATGCAGGCGGACTACGTTGAACTGCGTCCTTGCTTGACAGCGGGCATGGTCTTTCACGGCAGAAACGTCTTGACTGCCCATGATCGATCCCAAGCAGAAACTTCAGCGACACATCTAAATTTTCAAATCTGTGGCTACGACAGGGTGGGGGGCTAAGCCAGGAGTCTGGCGGCTTGGCTTTCAGTATTCAGGTTCACACCAGCACGGTGATCTCCTTTCAATAGCAGGTACTGAGAGTCAGGAAACTTAGTATGTTTTGGCAAACAGTGTATACTCATACAATTAACAACCCAGCTATTGCCAGCAGAACTCCCGCCTGCTGAGACCCCCCAGACACTCCCAGCACAGGCGAGATTCAGGACGTTTGCAATCCATGAGAGGAGGATTCTGGTAATCCCAACCCCTAGAATGAGGACCCTTTGAGAGTCATATGATGGAGGCCGGCTTGACAAACACACCCGCATTCATTCAAGCCCCAGAGAAAACCCTTGGCTGAGACGGAATCCAAGGGCCTATCCGACCGGAATAACATTTGGGAGCAGGTTACTTCTGTACTATAGAAACACAAGGGTTATGAGGGAAGAACCTTGGCAATTCCCCATGCCTCTACGCTACATTGAAACTTGAAACGTTATCCGACCCGGGACCGACACACGGTGCGATCAAATGGGCACACAAAATCGGAAGGTATTGGACCTCTCAAGGTGGGAAGCCTGAAGCAGAACCCTGGCCCGCTGCATGCCTTCCGCCGGCTTTTTGACCTTCTTTTTCTTCTTCTTGGGCTTCTCTGCGTCGGAGCTGAGGAAGCCTGCAGCAGCATCAGCTTCATTCCCTACAGCTTGATGCTGCACTACGAGCAGCGTTGCACGTTGTGAGGCTCCATGACCCTCGTGACGGATACTGTGAGTCGGTATCAAACCCTGCAACTCCCCAAAAAGCCCGTTACACCATCAACCTTACCAGTCCCTTGTTGATACACCAAACCTTGTAATACTACAAGCCTCAAAGCCCTTACACGGACAATCTTCAAGGGCATCGCGCTCCAAACGCTCCAACATCTCATCTCTCAAAAGCAAACCCCAACTGGAACACATCCGCCCAAATCCCCAGAAAAGCCTACAACCCTTAACGTTACATATCAGACATATCAAAACTCCAGAAGCCTGCTCCAACATTGCACCAGACATAGGTCAGGACCCCAGAGCCAATCCCCAAAGCACCTCACGCCTCACGGGTGTGGCTATAGTCCGAGAAGCATTGAAGACTTTCACGCTCCCAACTTGACATAAGCAAGCCCCCCGCCAGCTCGCACAAGAAGGATTGTAGTATCTGGGGTTCAGAAGGGGTACCGCTATGCCTGGAATACCCCTAACATGAGCCCGGTATGCCTCTGGTGCCGTCCCATCGCGGCCCGAAAGCAGCGCTGGTTATCCTTGGGCATAGGGTCTCAGATGAACCTCGGGTTACGAAGGGGATCGGATAGAGAAACTTTTAATTACCAGCTTCCTATGGGGATTATGTAGGCTCGTAAACAGAATGGAGTACAGGAATCAACCGCCGGGGGTCTTTAAAGTAGCGAGGAATGGGTGTCACTGCAAACAGGCCAAAAGCGTAAAGACGACAGAGCCTTGAAGAGGGTGAAATTCGGCCCCCCTACATCCCAGCGCGTTGGACCTGTTGAAAAGGAACATGGGGCCCTTGGCTTACAAAAAACAACAGAAATCCCAACATGACCAAACACGAAAACATGAACATCCCAAAGACAGATCCCCTGCCTGATCTCCTCACTCCCTGTCTACCCCATTTGCGAACATGGAGCAGCGTGAGCGTTATGACGGCGCGCACGGGTAGTGAGAACTCCTGGACTGCACCCAACGACTCGCAGTCGCCGCAGGGATAATGGTAACTGTTTTAGGGTCCTACAGCCTTGCTATCCACCATTGGTGGTTGGGGCGATCACCTACAGCAAAGAGTCATAGCTTTTGGGTTGAGGGATCCCTGCCCTGTTAGTGATTTCTTCAGAATGGGCTATTACATGAGAAGTCCATGTTTACGAAGTTGTGGATTGAGCATGATCGGCAAGCTCAGCGTGGACTAGTCAAGGTAGTACTGGACGTACCTCAACATCTTGGGCTTGGTTCTCGTGAGGAGGTAACTTTGTAACTGAGAAGGAGGCTGATGGCTTGAGAGAGATCGGGATACCTAAGCCCTAAACCCTAAAGCTTATCATGAGGATGCGCCAACTTAGGAACCGCTTTTTAGCCCAAAATGCCGGGTAGTATAGGGTTATATAGGTATAATGGAAAAGAAAATGGAAACTACGATTTAGGGTTGAGGGTTCAGGGTTTGTGGCACGCAGCACGGGCTGAAAGTTAAGGATCCCCAACCCAGATTTCTCACAACCCGTGCACCCTTGTGATAAGCCTATAGATCCCTATAATATAATATTTTCCATTCTCTTTTCCATTATCCCCGATCTAACCATTAATATAATATAACCCCTGCATGATCCCTTTAAGGACTTTAGATCGGTACTAGAGGATGCGACATCTTTCAGAAGCACCGATAATCCACTCACGTCACCCCGCACGCTCGCAATGGTAGCTACTAGCTCGTCCATAAACGTCACAAAACACAGCGCTTTCTTTTTTCCTTTCCACTCCCCTATATACCCCAATATGATTTCTTTTGGTGGTGGTCAGGGGGGAGATGATAACAAAAGCTGCATCCTTCCAAAGCCAGATGCCGATCAGGAGGTTCAGAGTCGCCAAGCTGTAAACCTGCCAATTTCCAAACGTATAGTTATTGAGCATGCCTTCAAGCCTAGGGCAAGGGCCCCAAATCACAGATGGCCGGCCTCAAGTGCTGCTTAAGGATTGTCCACCGTTGCAGAGGCTAGATTTGCCAATTATTGAGATAGATGCCCCCAACTCCCTCACAACCGCGAGATTGAACACCTGGAGATTGAAGTCAACGATGAGGTAACACAGGACTGTGAGGTACAATGAGGCCTTGGGGACTTTTCCTACTGAACTCCCATGGACATAACGGATAAGCATGGACTGCCGTCTTACCCACTTGTCTCATATGTTGACAGGAATTGCATGTTGGTTGATGGATCCTTCTCTGGTGTTTCTGAGACGCTTCAACGCCTGAAGGAAGCTAGGTCTCTTTAAAACTTTAAGGTTAAGAGTTGAGTAAGAGAAACGGTTATAGTAAGAATACCAAGAACGGTAAAGGTAACTAATAATTGTAATTGTTGATAACAGTAGAACACGCAGCACGACATGGGGTTGAGGCCCTGGTGCTTTCGAGCCGGGCATGTATCAGCCATTTCAGCCATCACATGGCGCGGCGAAGCGCCATAGTCGTAACCACAAGTACGCACATATTAACAATCACCCCCTGTTCTGCAGGTAGAACGGTCGAACCCATAAACCTGTAGGTAATTAGGGCTACAGAATGACCTTCTAAAGAATGGCCGAAGAGCCAAATTGCCAACTGCTTCGTGGATTGACCACTCACCGTCATTATCGTCATTGTCGTCCACAAGAATTCCTGAGCTGCTTTACTGGTTCGACTGTGGGATCCTACTTAGAATCCTGACTTCACGTTGGGCATGAGCTTGAATGTAGCGAAATGAAAGCGTATTTTCGACAATGACCAAGCTTACGGACTTCTACAGGAGAGTAGTTTCAAAGGCGGAGCAGCGTCAAACAGGTCCGAACATATCTGGGTTCCACGCCCAACGTGGGTTCTTGCCATATATAGCGATTATATGGAGGGCATATAGGGATAATATAGGGATTATATGAGCCATAGTCTAAACTCCTGGTATCCCCCTTAATAAGCCCCATAATAGGAACCCTATATAATTCCTGATGTAACCCCCCTTAACCAGTTTAGATTATCACTCATATAGGGGTTCTACAGGGATAAACCCTAACCCCTAAACCCTAAACCCTAATCCCTAAACCCTAAACCCTAAACCGCGCAGGTTGTGCTACGTAAGCTCTGAAGTGATGGCTTGAACGGTTTGTACAGCAACAAGACCACGTCTGCCACATTCTGTTGCTGGGTTTGGGGCTCTACAGGAATCTACCTCTATGTGTTTATAGTCCCCCTTAAGTAGATAGAATATGGCTTTGGTTGTATTAGAATAAGATCCCCAAAAATCCTATATATTGTCTACTTAAGGGGGACCATATGACTAAAAAGGGACTAGGCTCCACAGCGACCCCTTCGTAATGAGGGTACCCCTTTTCCTAATAATCAGTTTTAATGTGGAGGCCCCAAAATAAGAAGGACAAGTGGTACTACTGGGGTGCCTAGGCTATGCCGCTATGCAGATGACTTAGATGATCCGAACCACACAGGGGCTAATAGCGGATACTAGCGGAATAACTGTAGAACTTAGGGATCCTAACAGTTCACAGTTCTCCCTCATGGTCGGCAGAAGCCATTGGCTAAAGAAGCCTGATAAATTCACGATGTTCTCATCCAGCCTGAACCACCCCCAAATCCAAACATATTTTTGGATACAATTTCAAAACACAATGTGATACACTGTAGTGATACACTTCAATAGGGGAATTCAACTACAGATATCAATGTGTGATACCTTTTGATACACTTTCTGATGCGGTTGCAATGCATCTATCACGGATACCATGTAGCAACAATGTAGTGGTGCTGCTTTTACTGACTGCCATGCTCACAAACCTCATCCCTGGACCCAGATTGAGCCACCCCGAAGGCGTATCGAAAGTGTATCAAAAAGGTGGACCACCCCAAAAACGCATCGAAAGTTTATCAGCAAATTGGAGCGACCCCACAAGCGTATCAGAAAGTATCAAAATCCACATCGCGCAGTCGCCACAATCAACGCCGTCCCCGCCCGCCCCTCCAGAACCCTTGTCTGGGTGGGGGACTCCAGCCCGGGGGGGGGGTCCGGGGAGGGCAAATCGTATCAAAAGCGTATCCGTATCAGGTCTGCATTATTCTGCATTAGAGGCAAATGGATAAAACTTAGCGAGACGACTCTTGATACAATTCTGGGCATGGTGGCATTAGGCGATGCGTGTCGATACGCTTTAGATGCACTTTTCGATGCAGTGTAGGACGCCTAGAACTCAAGCGCCTATGGGCGCAGGCGCTTTCGCAACCAGAGCTGAACAAGCACCCACTACCAAGTATACGGTTTAAGTCTTGTACCCTGAATAGGACACCATGTTACTATTGTCGACCGCTGACAAAACACGTTAGTCGCTAAGATTTCTGTCGCTATGCTTATATGTCACCCGTCATGGGTCCCAAAGAGGCAACCCAAAAAACTGTAGGGAACTGCGGCAAGGAGCTATACTTGAGGATGCCAATGAAGACTTGGGCAGCCAATCCACCCAAGCATGCGTAGCCTGGCTGCACAACATCACCCCGGCTCCCCTGATTTTTGGATTCCCCTACTCCCATAAGTCCTCAACGCTAAAGTTCCTGGACTTGCTATCGAAAACCGTTTAGGGTTTGGGCTTAGTGTCCTAATTAATCTTGTTGGCAAGCGTCTGACAGCGAGAGAAAACGACTATTGCAATGATCACATCTGTCAAGGGTCTGCCCGACAGATCCCATCACTTGACAATGCCACAGGCCATCAACCCCAAACCGCCCTCTCAGGCTTGATGGTGTCAGGGCTCCAGGCTTACAAGTCCCATAGGAAGTTCGCGCTTCCTGGGCATGTCTGTGTCAAGTTCCCGAAGCTTATAATCCTTAAATATCTACCCCCCCACTATCTGGCTTAATAGTGTCAGGATGAACGCCTTCGCACCACGTTACACCTGTGGTGCGCGCAACGGAACCCTTCACCAACCCCCTTCACAAAACAGCTCTGGCTGCGTTCCACTGTTCCAATCCTGGAATAAGCAACTCCAGAATTTGGGCTGCAAGCAGACGATGAGTGCACATCCGAAATTTCTCCTACAGCCAACCTCTATTCTTGTTAAAGAAGCTTTTTGATTTGGTTTGTCCGCCCGAATGAAAAACCTGTCCAACGTTTGTTCTCACACAAGGTCCCCAGAGATTTACGAACTCAAAGCCGAAGCCCTGCACACAGGAGTCCCACCAGTTGACCATAGGAGTAATAGTAATAGTAACAGTAGTAGTACTAGTAATAGTAGTAATAGTAATAGTAATAGTAATTGCGCCTCAGCGTTTGAGAGTTTTTGAGTTGGGGCTGGTATACATGAGGAGAGTGCTAGTTTAGCAAGGGCTTTCTCACGTTGAACATAAGCGCACTGGCACATCTGCAAACGTCGGAGACATTTATACCTCTGTGCTGGATGTAGGAGGAAGCAAGGCACCACCAGTAACTAGTCCTAGCATGGGCCCTGATCTGCCAAAACCCTGCAGCGAACAATAAAGCTTGCATAACCTGCGCACACGGACGCATCATTTGCTCACTCCAGCCCCCCCTTTTCTTTTACAAGTTAAAAATGCGTGATAGCTACAGGGCCCCAATTCGGGGTTGGAGTCTCTAACGTCCAATTATGAATGACCCTAAACCCTGAACATCCCTAAACCCGTTAAGAACGTCTTGTTGTGCGCCCGGTGCCTATGAAGATGTGGGCCAGGCGGAGCCAAACTAAACCCTCGGAGAAACCTGTCAGCGTCTACTGTAGGGGCGTAAATGCGTAGAAGAGTGGAAGCACAAATGGAAAAGGGGCAATGAAAGCTGGCTTATACAGAATTTCATCGGGATTGAATACTAAGGAGGGCCGAAATAATCAAATTTTGTTTCAAGGTATATATTACTTTAGTTACATAAGGCTTATGGGGGATCGATCTTGAATTGTCTTCAGGATCCTACATTTCATAGGAGAAAAAGTTTGGGCTTGGGGTTGCTCAGTAATCCTCCAATATTCATCCCCCCCTCCCCCCGCCACACGTAAACACCCTAAGAAGCAATGAGCACTCACCAGGAAGTTCTGCTGTTGATGCTGCATGCTGCCCCGACCTGCAACAATAATTAGGGGTCTCATTTTTGGGCTCCCTTACAATACATGCTATATAATAATTGGGAGCATAGGAGGGTCCTTATCTGTGGAAGGCCCCGGTAAGAGTGTTTATTTTTTGTTGTCTGGTCGTTTTTGTTGTTTGGGCTTTTCGGTGTTTGTTTTTGCTGTTTGGGCGG
>CAJNIZ010004658.1:10113-33742 GCA_905231905.1 Symbiodinium pilosum | reverse complement strand
ACCCAACAACAAAAAAGACCAACCACAAAAAAAAACACGGGTTCCGGAAGGCCCCATTACAAACCTATTGCGGGCATAAATTTCAGCAGGCTGCTCTAGGGCGGGGGGCAATATGCAATGTTGATGGACTAAACCCCTTTGGAACCATGACCTGTGCCTTTGTGTGGGGGATGCGTGATCTATCTTAATTTAATCGCGCAAGTATAACCACGCTGCACTACTTCCGAGAGCAAACCACGAAAGCGGCTGCATCAAAAAGCTACGTCGCCGCGGGCTTTGCACATGCATATACGCTGGTACATCTATGCAAATGCAGTAGATCACTCTGTCTGTTTGTGAGCTCATCGCTCGCCCACATGCCCATGATGCTACATTGGCGCAATAGGAATGCTTTTTACAGCTCGCAGCAGACTATACTCGTACCTGTAGGAACCCACGGCTTAGGGCTCTAAGTTTCCAGCTGAATGCCCCCGGGCTCGTGCTGCATTTTCGAAGACTGACGCCCCAAAGCTTAACCCTGAACGCGCATCGGCAGTAAGAGGTGGAATTCATGAAGGAAACCAAGAGGAGGACAAAGCGAGACAAGGGCTCCAGAAACCAGGCCCGAGCTTGTGGCTGACGGGGATTCTTGAAGAAAATCAAGACCCCCAAAGTGAAACTGTTTGAAGAGACACTGGAGGTCTCCGTCTGAGGGCTCCAGAGGAAGGCGTCAGCAATTCTATTCAAGCCGGGATGCTTGACACTGCAAACAGAGCCTCCCCAGTGCTGTTGTGGGCCTGTCAGGTTTAGGGCTTAGGGTTTGAGGGGATGGGATATTCGAAGAACTACGGGCCTTTTGCTCTACCAATTATGGTACGGCACCGCATATTGTCGGGGTGGAAAAAGCATGCTATACCAACTATACGGTGGGATATCAGTCGTCACAACCTTAGCAACCACCAGTAACACAAGAGAATTCGAAGGGCATTCTCCTGCGTTCCTGGGCGCAAAATAGACGGCGGGGGTTCCAAAAGTCAGGGGTACCCTTTTGGGGGTACTTTTTGTAGAATGTTGGGGTCCATATTACGGTCCCCTACCTATGGAACCTACCAACTATACCTTTGAAGAATTTCTCGCCATTCTACTTAAGACAAGAACAGAATGACCAGTCATGTCAAAGTAAACTCAAAAGCTTGGGGTGGGATACAAGAATCCTGTAAAAGCCAGAGGACCCTTCTCATGGCCTCGTGGTCGCCATATACCATTAGGGTTACAGGATTTTTGGGGCACCCCTTTTTGATTATCTCCCCTGTGTCATGGAAGGATGTCTACTCCTTCGGGATGCCAAGCACAATTCCTGCCAGGGTCTGTTGCAGGATTCACTGTACAACGCAGCATCCTCTAGGTGGGGGTTCCGATTGGAACCGGTTATCTAGGGAAGCTTCCGCACTCGGATGGCTTAGCTCTTCTTGTGTTTGGGGTCTAGCGTCTCAAACTTTGGAGATCTATCTATGCCTTTCGGATGTCGAGGAATTCATATCCAACCCCCCAAACGTTAAACAACAAACCACCCGGCGTTCCACGCCACCCCAGACTGCTGCCTGGTAGTTCACGAAGTAGCCGGCGAAGGCCTAGGGCTGCTCAGAGACCCCCTAGAAAGTACTACAAGTAGTTAGGTCTAGGGTTTAGGGTTTAGGGACAAGAGGGGCCTAAATGATATAACCCCCATTCTTACTCTGTGGCTCTGAATCTATATATACAAAGACCTACATACATAGATTAAGTCCAAGCAACCAGAGCGGCGCCAGTCGCTTGACCTCAGCAAGTGAGGAACTTTAGTAGCACACAAGCCGAAACGGTAGTTTCAAAGGACAACATTTAGCTCTCCGACTTTCCCCACTGTGTGGTCCATCAGGATCGCTTTCTGGTTGTGCCGTCCTTGACTACACCTAGCTGATGAGTTCCCTGGCCCACGAAACATCAGCCTTTATTTTATTTGTGGTACTCATGGACGAGTTCTGCGAACTCCAAAACGTCTGAGGTTGCCTGCTCAGCTACCAAAAATAACAGGCCCCACAATATGGGGATTTCTCAAAAAATCCCTATACAATCCCGAAGAAGGACCCTGTAATCCCTAAGCCCTAGATATCCCTGGGGTCCTCCCCGCCTTTTTGAGAAAAACTCCTGCATCCCTAGACACTACCCAGTCTCCATTTCCTTTTCCACGTTCTTTCCCATTTGATTCTCCATTATCGAGGGAACATCCCTATGTAATCCACACTTGCCCCTCTGCTGAAAAGACCTAGGACTTCCATGTCATTTTCCATTCCATTCTACATTATTGGGGTTAGAATTCCGTAGACTCTGAACCCTAAACAATCATTTCCACTTTCTTTGCCATGGTCCCTATATGATCCTTATTACCCCTCTGCTTCGAGCCATGCTGCAGAAGGCGTGAATTTTTCGTCTGGACTCTCTGGTGTCGATCCACTCCCCGGGCAAGTCCTTGCAGAACATGGCGAGAGCTCGTGTGTTTAGGCTTTTGGGGTGCAAAAGTGGGTATGAACTAAGAACCAAACTGCTATAGCACCCTCGAACAGTAGAGTCACATTGCAGAGTGACCCAGCAAAGGGGTCATACTCTTCACCAGGCTTCCCGGAGCCAAGACGAAGCTCGAGAAGGGAAGCTGTACCTGCTAACATTGGATTTTCCTCCGTTGGTGCCGTGGGCTTCTCCACAGCAGTAGCCTCCTCTCCTGGTATCTTTCGTCTTGATGTTGAGGGGTGCGCGATCGTTCCTTGAAGTATGTCTACGTTGCCTTTTAGGGTTAGCGCGGCGTACTCCGTGCAATTCTCGAGAACCGGCTGAAACTTTGGACTCCAAAGTCGCTGTGAGCGACTATGGGCGGAGGAAGGAACGACTTCCATATTGGCGTTTGTGGTCTGTCTCTCCCACCATGCACTTTATCCCGAACGCTTGACCTGAACTTGACAAAACCCAAAGCAAGGGAGTCTTGAAACTAGACAACACAAAAAGCTGAAGGCTTAGTCCAAGGCTCCAGGTAATCACCTCCCTCATCTTAAATAATGAATCCAGGAGCCTCAAAAAACTCAAGAGCCGCCTTAAAAGGGCAAGACTGCATTCGAAAGGGGCCACCTAGTAATGAATTAGGGGGGTTCTGAGGTCATTAAAGGTATGATAATCTGATAAGGAATCAAAAGGAAATATGGATCTCCTCGGTTTCCTTCGTGTTTTTGCATTGATATAGTTTTAAATTAGGCATGCATCAAAGCTTGAATGCGATTTGAATTGATGTTGATTCGATTTTCGCTGGTTTTGAATACGACTTTAACTGACTCGCCCACGATTTCAATCGATCGTAAAGAACTTTTGAATGGATTCCGATCAGACTTCAACAGGTTGCACTCATGATTTTAAATGGTTTTCACTAAATTCTTAATTAGGCTTTAATGAGCATTCAATTGTTTTTCATATGGTTTTCACTAAATTTCAATTGATTTCATAATACTTCGACTTTAAGCAGATTTTCATTGTATCTTAACCAATGAAAAGTTAGGTTTTAACTCATCTATCTGGATTTAGACGTAGACGCAGCCCTATGCAGTTCTTTGAACTCATAAAATCCCTCTAACATTGAATAATATTTCCCGGTGCCCAGATTATGTACCACTACGGGAGAGAGGACCCCTAGAACCTAAACTCTGCAAAATCTGCAAAAAGTCCCGCGAAGTGCTGTCGAAAGACCCCTTCACACTCCAGAACCTAAACCGAAAAAGCCCTTCAAAGACAGCCCTCCTTTGAACAAGGCCTCTGCAGGGCTTTATGTTGATGTCATGTGGGCGAGCGTGCTCCAGGCGCCCACATAGCAAAAAAAAAGACACTGACATAAATTTGAGATTTGAAGCATACTAAAGTCAAGCTGCAAAAAGAGCAGTAATATTCCTACTACACGTAATGACTCAAGCTCCTTTGAACCCCGGAACCTGAACCCCAGAACCCTGAACCCACACGTAGGCCCTCAACAGCCCATCTGCCATAGAGCGCAGCACGTTAGACCCTTTGTCCTCGTAGTTGTACATCCAGAACCCGAGGCTGATCATGAGGGCGAAAGCTAGGCCTTGGGCGGGGCTTCAGGTGAAAATTGAAGCTTTCGGATTTAGGTTTCAACCGTCTTGTAGAGGCTCTAGAATGCTTAGATGGCCTACTAAGCCTTTTGTTCCTGTGAGAAGCGAGGTTTCTGGCACCGCTTTGTGGGATTTGCTACGTGAAAGACAGAGATTACGTAGGCATACGGTGAAGATTTGAGCTCATTTCTCAAAAGCCCAGGTCAATCTCTAGCACCCGCAAAAATGTTGGGTGCTTTTTCGGAATGGTTACACCCGGCTCAAGGTCAAGAACTGCCTAAGTATGCCTTAGCAGGGCCTCATTGCGATGGCCAAGTGAGATCTTGGGGTTTAGGGTCTGGTCGTGTATGATTTCACAAATCTCATCTATGGCTGTTGCTTGGCTTAGTCTACTGCCCGCAAACCGAACGACGCACCTTGCGGGTACAGCCACGACAATTGGTTGTGTCCCTAAATAGTCGAACCCCAGTATCGACTCCAATATACTAAAAATATTGGGAAGGTAGACCCTAATCCCTAAAACTTTTATCCCTACACAAGGCCTACAACCCCCTTTAGAAGGGACCCCTAGTTTGGGAAACCCCCAATCATGGCTCTCCCCCACTTCCACTCTGCCAAGCTGTACAGCTGTAAGCTCCACTCTGAAGAAATCTGAACCGAAATCCCAGGTCCCAAATGTTACTGGGGGTCAGTAGGGCATGAGGAATATACCATAATTATTGGGATTCATGTTCTTTTATGACCTACTAGCCCCCAGTAAGCAAAGCAAGATTCCCAACACTGTGGCCCCCGCCCATTAGAAAGGGGTGTAGCCGAATCTCACCACCAGGTCCGTCCCCGGACCTGCGTACGAGAGAGAGAGAGAGAGAGAAAGATGTCCTTGCTACCGCTTAACAAAGCAATATACCTCACACCATAACCGGATTCCGAAGATGGTTCAGGGCGTGGTCCTTAGCTACATGATGACACAAGGGTCGGTGCCCTATGGCTTCTGACTTAGTGAATTCCAGCCTCGAAGGCCTCAACCAGATGAACATGCTAAGATGATCTAGGATGCTCCACAAACAACACACAAGCGGCGACCAGTTTTCCATTTGAAGGTAAAAAAAGCTGAAAGAGCTGAGACCTCGTGAGAGCACCGTGGCCAATCAGCGCAGTGCTAGCTCCCATGAAGAGGAAATTCCTGGGCTATATTGGGTTGTCATTCAGTTATATTAAGCCTACATTGGGGTTATACTGGGGTTATGTTATGGTTTTGTTGGGGGTATATTAGGGGGATATTGGGGTGATATTACGGTTATATTAAGCCTGTATTGGGGTTATACTGGGGTTATATTATGGTAAAACTGGTGGATCCCCATTAATAACCCCTATAGTAGTCTACAATATAATCCCCTATATAACCCCCCTTTAAGGAGTTTAGACTACATTATATGGCCTAAACCCTAAACCCTTATATGGGGGATATTGGGGTTACATTGGGGTTCCTGGGTTGCATGGCCACGGCCCAGGACCAAGGCTCAAGGCCTCGGTCGTCCCCAATATTAATATTATTCTCGCTACTATTACTATTACTATGGTTTAGGGTTTAGGGTTTAGTTTAGGGTTTAGGTATTACTATTACTATTAGTGTTTCCTATTACTATTACTATTACTGTTTACTATTACTATTTGTGTTTCCTGTTACTATTAGTGTTTCCTATTACTATAGCTTTTACTATTCCTATGATTACAGTTGTTACTATTAATACTATTATTATTATTACTACTATTTCTATTACTGCTGTAGCCCATTTTTGAGAAGTACTGGTAGTAGGGAGGATGCTCAGGACTCGAGAAGCAGTCGCTAGGTTGAGGACTCGGAGGAAAGGTCTGAGTTGCAGGAATAAGTCCACCCAACCCCAAACTCTGAAGCCGCAAGCCCTGAAATTCATTGGGATCAAAGCGCTTGGGCCCAACGACCCAAGCCTGTCAGTATTTGCGTTCTAGGTGGCCCCTGGCTCCTGGGAAGAAACCCCCAGGTCCGGAGGTTCAAAAAACAAGCTAACATCCAAAGTTGACATCATCATTATTACTATTGTTACTACTATTATTATTGCAATTATTGATGAAGCCTCAACCCTAAACCCTGAAGCCTATACGAAGGTCATAGTATGGGAATTGGATAGGATTATGTATAGACAATGTATGACCATCATAGGGAATGAGAATGACAATGAGTTTCAAGCCTGGCTCAGCACTGTAGTGTTGATTGGAAGAGAAGTCGGAGGATTGCTGGGGCCCCGTCTATACTTTTCATACCTGCCTTAGAAGAAGGCAAGTTGTCAAACTTGCACGGTGGCAGCGCTGCAAAGCCTACGCCGGCAGCTGCCATAAGGGAAAACAGCAACTTGCTTGGCAAAAGCGCTCGCTGGATGACAAATGAAACAGGATCAATCATCTAGACTTCAAGCAGAAGTTTGAGTATCAGCCATAGGGATGATCTTGCCTCTGGTTGCACTTCTTGGCCAAGTGTCAGGCAATCCTGTCATTCTGCTGCAGTTTGTTTTCCGGAGCTCTGGGAAGCTGTTGCGGGAGATCCAACAACTATGTCCTGCATATGTTTTCTCGTTCCTGCGACATAAGAGAAGAGAACGAGCCAGGGTGCGCGATTGCGCGGTCTCCATTTTGTGGGCTTATTTGATCAAATGTTGGGGTTGGACATGTAAACTATGTCAGAGAATAGTATTAGTGGTTCTTCAGGCTTCTATGCTTGAGTTTGGTCCTGGGAATGTAGGTTTCTAGCGTTACAGGCTTGCGCCACCTTGATCAGATTCAACCGGAGGAGGGAAGTGAAATTCAAGAAGTACTATGGTTTAGGGTTCAGGGTGCAGGGTCCTGAAAGCAGGTGGCAAGTACCATGTACTGTAGCTGCCCAACTCGTGTTTTAAACATACCTCTGAGGAGTGGGCCTATATGGGGAGGTAGTCAAGGCGATGCTGCGTTTGTCGGTTGCCGTGTACCATTTTGTCGTATTCCAACCGAGACCAAAAAAGGACCATAATTTTGCCAACACCACCTTTGGGGGGAGAGAAACTACGCTTTCACTGCCATGCCCCGGGCAGATGATCCTGCAAGCATTCCCTTTTGTCCCCCTGTCGCCATCCACTTCTTTCAACAATTTCTGATGGGACTTCAGAAAAAGCATTAGGATGCGGTCCACTGGCCCACAGGAGGAAACCTCCAGATTTGCAGAAGGCGGAAAGTTGTCCTTTGAGATGCTAGTCATGATTCCTGGGCCCGGGCCCTTCATGATCTATACAAGGACATAGCCTTTAGGAAAACCCTTTCTCTCCGGAAACCTGAAAGAAGGACATCAAAGCAACAAATTGGGTCACGTTAATTCTATCCACTTGGGTATTTCCATGCATTACCTTCGCAGGAAGGCTCCGCGATATACCCCGGAAGTAGGACCTCATGATAGGGAATCCGACTAGGGGAGGTCGGTTTTCGGGCTTGAGCTTTTCGGTTTAGCTGAAATTTAGGTAACACTCTAGGTTACCTGCTGCCTGGTCTATGCAGAAGTCACAGCTGGTCCCCAGGCCGAGGCCCCTGAAGCAAGCATCCCAGAATATTGAATACGCGGGTGGTACTTTAGTGGCCCCCCAAATGATTTCTGAATAGGTTCCTATATGCCACATATAGGGGAAATGATTCAACATTCAATATGTCAAAATGCCACCTAGATATTCAAGCTGCTGCAAATGATCCTTGCGAAAGTCACCCTCTCACCCACACGAAGCAGCCTTTTGGGCAAATCTTACGCAAGTAAACTTGACCTTCTTCCCAAACTAGGTAATGTGGGTGTTTCTCAAAATTGTCCTTATATTATCCATAATAGGAAATCTTATGCTTATAATTGCTATGCAGCCTTAGGTTCAGACCGCCCGTGTTTTGAGCAAGCCCTATGTTAGTTTGAATAGGACTAAGGAAGCCCTAGACCATCTCTTCCATGTATTCCCTGCAGTTCAAGTAGTCTAAAACCCAACATCTAGCTGCCATGAATAACCCCTCAAAACTAACCCCCCCCGTACCACCCTCATACTACCAACAATGAAAACATTCTGGTTTAGGCACACGCACTGCGCAGCAGGTCTAAAGGGTCTAGGGGACATGTTCATCTCACAACATGTCCACTCTAGAATCTCCGAACCTAAACCTCAAACCCTAATTACAAATTTGACATCCCTGGGGTCTTGGGTCTTTGGGCTAGGCTACCCAAAGGTGAGAGACCTCAAGCGTAAACCCTGATGTCCCTAGAACGCCTATAAGCAACCTAATTAAGAACACCCCTAGCTTCAGGAACCCTACCTCGTAACAAAAGCAGCCCCCAACCCCTTAGCAATACGCACATGCTCCCATATCAGTACTACTTTATGTTGAGGGTAGCATGAGCGCTGCGATTGGTCCCGCGTCCTTGCCCGAAAGCGGCATAGCGCCGGCCCAGATGCTAAGCCAGGCACATGGCTCTGTCTGTGGGTTTTTGGTTGAAGGTGGTTGAGGGTTCAGGGTTTGGGTTTAGAGTTTACGGCCTGGGGCGTACGTTATTGAATATGAACTTCAAGGTTTAGGGTATGTAGGTCTGATTCAGTATTCGCGGCTTAGGCGTTCACGTGGCCTGAATCTCAGGGGGCTAGACGTATAGGGTTCTGAACAAACATCTATCCAGCTAACATGGAACTGTAAATGGGCCCACCATACACCACTGTCCTTAGCGCCTTAGCGGCTCATTGGGACTCCTGGTTGTTTGGAGGAGGGCATCCACTTTGGGGGAGGTGTGTATGCATCTACTCTGAAGCCTGAGCTTTTTGAACTTCGACGCCGGTCCCCTGTTGCAACCTACACCACACTCGTGTGACACTTCATCTGCTCTCCACGTGAGAAGTGGTCGTTGCTGCTGTTATCGTTGTTGTTGCCAGCATGTGTTGCGGCATTTGCTTAGCATCGGCATCGCAGAGACAAACAAGCAACATCGCCATGATCATCACCATCCTTGTCAACGATATCACCACCAGAACCGCCACTCATCAGCATCATCAGCAGCAGCCGCCCTGGAACCTTATGGTCAGAAACACTTGGAGTTCTGGTCTGAAAAGAATGAAGCTACAGCCCCCCCGCCCCCTCCCCCACCCCAGAGTGTATCAAGGATTTTTCATGGGAAACCAGACACCCTCTGAAATATCTGTGCAGGCCCAATCCTGTAATCACGCCTGCCAGTTTTCTCCTTTCAGAGCATGGTCACTTGGCAAGGCTGTTCTTTATCAGCTCGTACCTTGGTGGAACTCTGTGGATTTAAGAAGCTAGGGGCCCCGTGTTGGAAGTTCTATGAACAGGATTACGGTATAAGCTCTAAAGCCCCCAATTGTTGGAAATAACCATTTTGGGCTTGGGGATTCGAATGAGGCTCCTGCTAGGTGGGCATGTTACGAAAGACCTCTCCAAGGAGATCTTTACCACTACTCTGACTTGAGGACTTTCTTGCCTATAACCCCAAACAACAAACCCAGTACTTTTGCAGCGCCGCTTATGCCTATGTCATCCTGATGCCGCCCCCTCAATCTAGTCTTCCACAAAGCTTGAAGCGAAAGTTCCGACCACGGCACGTGCAGAACACAACGGCGTGTTGCGGCCAAGCCCGAGCAATCGTGGCCGCAAAGCCTCAGCCCACGGTAATTGCTATCAGATGGAAAAGAAACTGAACATGAAAACTCAAACTGAGTTTATGTAGGGGTTTTGGGAATTGTGTACTGGCGAAGCCTATATGAGTACCAGATCTGCTTGAGGTACCATATATGATAAGGATTTTCCATACCACTCTGTAACCAAAGTTAGGGGACCAGGGTCTAGTGCAATAAAATGCAAGCTGCTTCCTCCTAAGTCTTAGCATAATTCGCAAACTCGCTTTGGTCTGGGGTGGTGACGGCAGTTCTGGGCCTTGCCCCAAGACGCCTCTGGGTGTGGCTGAAATGTGCCAGTCGCGGAGGAGGATCCCTTGGTCTGTCGCCGGTGTATGTGTGTGTGCACATGTGCACAGGCTAGGTAAAGCACACTTTCTCTGAGTTTGCGCCCGCAGCTTAATACCTTGGTGCGGGATCGTAGCGGGAAGAGCTTCAGGTATTGCAAAGAGCTGTCCTGCCAAGTGACCAATTCCAAACCAAGTTGCCCTCTAAACAGTCCCGGGTGGCGCTGCCCTGTAGCTTAGACCGAATGGCCCCGCGTGTTGAACTGTTGCCGCAGCCTTGAGGAAGTTTGCGGAAAGGCTGAGATGGCCGCACGGACCAGTTTGTTGGTCTGAGCGCGCCCGGGCCGACCCACTCACACACTCACTTACTCACTCACTCACTCACTTACTCACTCACTCACTCATGATTTGAAGCCCGGCTGAAGCCTAAAGTGTCCATGTACTAAATACTTGAATACCTCTAATCAAGGCGTTTGCGAGACGGAGGCTAAGGCTAACAATGGGTCATGTTTATCGGCAATTCAAATCCTGAATTCAAGCCCGTAAGGCGTTTTGCCAGTGGTAGCTCCTACTGCGCATCCTGGTAGAACCCCCGCCGCAAAGTCTCTAAACAGTCAAACATGCCCTCAACCTGCATCAGCCCGCATTGAGATCTGAAGATCTGCAGGTAAAGCTCCATTGAAAAGAACTCGCCAATCATCTCGGATGGTAGTCCTTCCGCAAATCGTTTGCAGGTTCTGCTGTAACAAATCATGGTGGCCTCAGGCACCCTACAAGGCCCTGAGGGTAAAAGAGTGATAAAGGGGCTTTCTGCTCAGGATTCGTCAGGTGAGTACAAGTGTACCCTTACACATGAACAGTATTGGTTTATGCAGCTCTCAAAAACATGCGGAGGCCAGGGAGGGATTTCCACATCTGCCAGCTTGCCATGAATCCTAAGCCCCAACTGCTAAACCTTCAACAACAAGCATGCAGCCGTGCTGCTTTGAAGATTCTGAGCCTCCCAGAGTCTGGGACAGATCTCCCTCCCTAAGAATGACACACTCCCGCATCCCCTTACAAAAGACATTGTTGTTCAAAGGCTTTACTTTACATGCTCGTGAGCAAGTTGAGATGATCAATCCTTTTGCACATGAATGGTTCTCCACTGCAAAAATCTTTGCCCGGGCTCGGATCACGGAGTCCAGAAGCAACGGCAAGTCCCTCGCCCGCTAATTCGTTGACACTATGGGCCCGTAATCCTGGAATCCTTGTACCGTGCGGGTTAACCCTTGACGCCCAATTCAGGGCCCATAGCGAGAACCCAGGAAAAAGATAAGGGCCCATATTAGGGCCCATGGTTGCGGTAGGGGCTTCGACTAATGCGGGGGCTCCCAATTAGGGGTCCCTCGGAGAGGTCCCTACACTACAGTAGCTTGAGCGGATGGTAAGTTGGAGCCTTTTTTACTGGTAGCACTCATGGGGTTTAGGTTTAGGATGGTTTAGAGTTCAGGTTAACCTATCAAACAGGACCCACCACCGCCCAGCCAGACCTTTCAAGTCCCATGCTGTAGGCTCCTAAGGCAATGAAGCAAGGAATGGTAAGTTCCAGGAGGATCCGTAGACCACCGCCTCAGGTGGATTAGGTCTGAAGATCCGGAGCCCCCAGGACTTGGTACAGGGATCGTGAACCCTTCTTTTGGTATTCGTGTCCCCCTTAAGTAGAATGAATATGGGGTATATGGGATTATGATAACCAAAGCCATATTCTATCTACTTAAGGGGGACTATAATGAGCTCGTGGTCGCTTACGGCTTGGGCCAGGCTTGGGACTCTGATAGGTTTTAGGGTTTAAGGGTTTAGGTTTTTAGCGTTTTAGGGTTCTATGGTTGAGGGTTCTAGAGTTCAGGGTTTTAGGGTTTAGGGTTCTAGGGTTTGAGGGTTTGGGGTTTCAAGAAATCAGGGTTCCCTTTGTGTTGTTTCGGGGTAGTTAGGGTGACCCCTGTTTTCGGAAGCCTCGCGTGTGGTCTGCAAAGGTAGGTGGTTGAGGCTTGCCTTTCCAGGCAATTTTTATAAAGATACTGGAAAAGAAAATGAAAACTATAGTGTGACAGGGTATATATTGGGGTTATATTCGGGATGCATAGGATGCTGCAGACTGCAATGTCCAGGCGTACGCACAACCTGGCGGGGCGGCCCTTCGTGGTAAGGATAGGAGTAAGTGTATTTGGAGTAGAGTGGAAATCATGAGAATAGATGTCATCATACGCTAAAGTTAAGCAGGATTTCATAGGGACAAGGGTAGGCAACCATAGAAGCTTGCTCGATAAATCTACGCACGGAAACTGAAGAATTTCCCTGCCCAGTATCCTTATCTTTCATCTCAAGCTCACATAAACCTGGTCTGAAGCAATGAAACTCACTTGACTGGGCTGAGAATACCCTCCCCCAAAAATCATGGAACTCCGAAGGAGCCCACAGAGCCAACCGCCTCTCAAAAAAGGAGCTACGGGGCTCAATGTTAGTGTGGGAGAGAGTAGCAGACAAACGGTGTACAGTACCAGACACTCATGCCAAGATTCGTCTTGATGACGTCCATCGGATAAATGCAGCCCCAGGCAGTTGCCCCTGAGATATGAGGACGTAGGTAGACGCATTGCGGAACACTGGGCTCATCTACACTAAAACCATAAGCGGCTTTGGGTATGGAATATTACTTGATGATACCTCGGGTTCTGCCGCCATTCTCTTGATCAGGACAGGGCTACTTGTCGGCAGGGCTTTTGGGGACCAGCGTAGGAAATGCTGTCTTGCTATGAACATTCAAGGGTTGAACTTTGGGCCGACGGGTTGAGGTCTAGAATTTCATTACACAGTGTTGCTCTGGGCTTTTTGTAATTTAGGGGTTGCGGATGTGGCTGCTCAGGCTGAGCAGGTGACCCCACTGAATGTGCCAGCTGCTGTTCGAGTTTGTGAACCAGGAACCACCCACTCCAAATGCCAAGTATGCTGGCAACTATTGCACCTCCCTCAACAACATATACTTAGTCTTAACTTGCTACTGGCAGAACCGCCGAGCACGGCGAACATCCATGTTCGATTCAGGGGAGGATCATGGCGTCACCGAGCAATCGAACTATGCGAGCTGCGCATGCCTGGTGTAACGCATCATCTATGACTACCATGCGCGCCCGTCCGAAAAGGCACAGCAGCATCATGGAGCAAGCGCTTCAGGCTTAGCAAACTTACCTCAGTGTACTCCTAGGTCTGCACAGCTCTGCGCCATTGCCAGCCAGGAAATTACTTCCTCAAGCAAAAGGTCAACCATTTTCCCGTGTGAGTCCAGAGCCTCAAGCCCTACAAACCTATAGAATTTAGGGATTATACAGGGTCTACGGATAATGCATAATCAAATGGAAAAGAAAGTGGAACGGAAACTGGGGTTCTGAATGGGTTTTATACCCCCCGAAACCTTGCCAAGCCAAAGCCACAAGCTTCTATGTACAAGCCCTCAACCCTGAACCAAATGAACACAATGATATGTTGTTCTCATGGTTGTGCATCTGTCAAGTCCTGACAATGTCTACAAGTCCTGCCCTCCATTCAACCCCTTTGTGCCCTTTGGATCCCCTCCAAAGCCCTCAAGCACCAAACGCATTGACTTTATACACAATACGCGCTGAAAACCAGAAACCTGAAACGCTGAACCAAAATGGAAACCGCTTAATTAACCCCAAACCCTGCAAGTCCGCCTGGCCTGCACAGCCTCCGGCAACAAAGCTGGCGAAGTCGGACTTTCCCAAGCTACGGGTGATGGCCTCGTAGACCAGGAAGTAAAGCCTGGGATCACCACAGGCCAACAACTTCGGGCTTTAGGGTCTCAGGCTTCACGGCAACAGAATTAGGCTTTAGGGATTTGGGGTTTGGGGCTTTAGGGCCAGGATCTAGGCTTTGGAGTTTTAGGCTTTAGGAGTTATGGTTTGAAGCTGAGGACACTACTTGAGTCCTCACGAGAAGGGCTGCGATGCTCTGATTAGTGATTCGCAAGGAATGAAGGGATGGGGTACAGGGACTCTTAATGGGGACTTATACGGACTACTATCAAAATCCATCCCGTCATTCCTTACTTAGCACCTGTAGATTTTCTACAAGCATGCAACCATCCCAGAAATCTCAACACTGACAGGTGGAGCCATCAGGAAACCTTGGTTTAGATAAGGTTAGATGGCCCCTGAAACTACTTGGCAAGCAGCTCCGCGGAATTTATTTCTCAAACATTGCGGCCCAAAAGGACCCTAGGGATATACAGTGATTCGGAGGATCTTGCTCCTTATCGGGGATTATAGGGGGATTCTTTTGAGAACCTCCCTTTGACCTGGAGATTTTCTGGGCTGTCGAAATACCCTTGATTGAGGATTGCTGCTTAGAGTGACTTCTCAGGAGCTCACGACTGATTGAAGGAATGGCCACTACTCAAGAGACAGTGCAAGTTCTGGGAGCGTAATGGGCAGTTCTTTGTCCAACTATTGCAGTCAGGCCTGGGATAATTGGATAATCGTGCTTTGGGCATCCTACACTGCAGTTCCGAAGGGGGTACTACCCAACATAGAGAAAAAGTGGCTTACCAATTGCCCGGCCTCCTAAATACCAGGCACCCGGGTGGAATGCCAATTAATGGGCAAGGGGCTTCCTGTGTCAGCAGCATTAATTGTAGGAATGGGTCCTTGGGAGAGCTGGGCACCGGATAAAACCCTGAGAATACGGAACCAGCCCTAGAAGAGTCCTTCCCACTGCATGCCTCTCAGCCTGTTTCATGACTGCCCTGAGCGAACCATAAATGTACGGCTTGTGTTCAGCTAGGAAACACCTCTCTGTCAGGGACATTGTGACATGGTAATCCTGAAGGTCTGCTATCAGAATCACTCAGCAGACGCAAACCGAAGATGTCAGCCTCACAGGGATTGAAGGGCCTTGGACGCTTCTGAGACATGTCCGAACTTTTCCCTTCAGACCTTGAAGAAACATACCTCTCCAAAAGAAACAGGTAGGCTCCTTTTGATTGTCCTGGCCTGCTCATGCATCAAGAAAAAAGGGTCCAACCGGACCAAATTTCCCTGGGATCTTTAAACACTTCTCGAAGTACCTCAGGACACCAACTTCTGCACCGAGTCTGCCTTTCGGGCATAAAGGTAATTGTATTACTTGTGCTGGGGTCCGCATATATTCCTATAGCCAAACCCTAAGCACTGTATATTTCATTTCTCCCCCTATTGCTGGGTGCTGACATAAGCCGAAGTCTGTTTTCCAGTGCTCATAGGTTTTAGGAACTTGATAGTTTCCTAAAGTACGGGGACCCCGCATAATGGTCACCCTAATTTGGGGAGAGTCCTACGATGAATTCGGAAAATGATAAGAACAATGGCCATAAGAATTGTGAATTTTATGGCGAAAATAAGTAACAATAATTGTAGTAGTACAATAGTAGTAATGGTCATAGTAGTAATAATATCAGTAATTCGAAATCATAATAGTAGTACTGACAGTAGGAATATACTAGCAACAATAATAGTCATAGGTATCAATAACAAAAATATTATTATCATAACCACAAGAACAGTGGTAATCATTGGCAGCATGGTGCAAAAAGTTCGCAGTCCTGACCCCTCCGCAGATGTTCGCCCGCAGGGAAGCACATCCAAAGTTCTGGTTCAGGGTTTGGGGCTGCAAAAGCCCAGCTCTGCCATGATTTGGGGATGTTTCCCCAAAATTGCTGGTCGCCTTTGGGGGCTCCCTAAACAAAGAGCTATGGAATTTTGGGGTCGATGTTTTGGTCCCCTGTTTCTGGGAACTATCACTTCTCCTGAGCCCAAGCCCTAAACCATCCAGGGAACAGATTGAACTTGACGGCGGCAGCGGACTCTCATCTGAGCATGGAACCTAAATCCATGCCTTTTTATTGTTAGGCTTTTGACGATTCCAAAAATCTTGGCCCGCGTTTTGGGTGTTATTGTTAAACATTATGATGAATTGGTGTCAACACCGCGGCTCCCTATTTCCGGAAACTACCATTTACTGTAGCTCATGAAACCCCAGTTTGCATGTAATTTTCCGTTTTTACCGTTTGATTATTATTATTATGGTATTATAGACCCTGAGCCCTAAACCCTAATATTGGGGCCCCATGCTTGCGGAAACCACTATTTGACCCTGGGGTCTTCTCCACGTGCTGAGATGGGAGTCACGCAAGGATGAGCCGTGGTAGGAAATGCTACATCTTAGGGCTTAGGGACTTCTACCATGAAGATTTAACAGCAACAGACTGAAAACAACCTAAGATCCCACCACGGGCTGCACACATCGCTTGATAAAAGGAATGAACTTTCCTTGAAAAACTGATAAAGGGAATTGTCTCTGTCTCGAAGGACGGATCCAGCTTGAGGTCTCTTGCGGCCTTCCAGGAATCAAGGTTGCAACTTCCTTCAGTAGCATGAGAACAAATCGGAAACACGGCTTTAAGGTGCATTTACAACAGATTACGGCTTTGGGCCCAAGATTTCCAGCATACTGGATGCATCGAAAGGAGGAAGGTTGGAATCGACTGCAGGGAACGCAGTCGGCCAGGTTCGCCAGGCGACAAGTGGGCAATGAGCCGTCTCTACAGCATCCCTGGCAGACTAGTGACTGGAGGACGCAGCTCTGCCGTACAGGGCTGCGAAAGACAGCGAAAAGCAAGCCTGTGAAGGGAAAGATTCTTCTGAGCTCATCTCATTTTTTCACGAGCATCTTGGTTTTAAGTTAGAAGTTCACCTAAATCAGGCCGCATCGATGGATCTGTGCGGGAGTCCAAAGAATTTTCCCTCCCAGGAAGACCCGGCGTATGCTAACACATGGGGTCAACAACGCGGGCCCACAGGCGCACCCTAAACCCCTGGCTTGATAAAAGGCAAGCCGTCGTAAGCATGTGGAGCTTTGCGCGGCTGGCGGTCTGAGATGTGTTTCTCAAGATTCAGGTATGGGCGGCTGTTCATTGCTGCAAAGGCCCTGTCAAAGACTGGCAGTTATCTCGCAGTAGGCCATAGGCTTAGCAGTGCACATATATGACACAGTCGACACCAATCAATACAAGCATAAGAACCTCGCTAGTAATGCCACTGACAGTAGCAAAAACGTTAACCAGCATAAGAATCATGGTATCTTCAATAATAGTAAACAACGCGCAAAACAACGATACTGATAGCAGTGATAACCTGGTCGGCACAAAAGACAACAAGTCACAATATTCCATGGAGTAATTAATACAACTTACAGTCAAAGTGGTGATTACAGTCCTTGCGCTGATAACAAGAACTAGCCAACAAAAGAGCTAGAACGAAGCAGGAAGCTAGAAGCAAAGGATCAGGAAGAGGCAGGCAGAATGAAAACGAGGGAGAAGAGGACGACAATAGAAGGCACAAACAGCCAAGACATTTGCAGCAGGGGAAACACACAGAAAACAGAGTCACCTGGCAAAAGCCGAAGGCCAGAAGAAACACATGAACACATGTATAAGGAGAGACAAGCATGCACCCCAAAAAACAAACAAGGTGACATACGACTTCCTGCGCCCACCCTGCACTTTAGAAAACATGCACGCTCGACACACAGCTAGGAAAGAGCCGTGGCAACGCAGGGCCCAATGGACATCTCTGCGCATCTGGATTTCTCCAATATCTCCACGGTCTCACTGCACATATGCTCATACTCTCCTACTTGAACTGCATGTATGCACCACCCTCATTTGAGAAATCCAGGGCCCTTCAAAAATGAGAAGGTCCCCGCGCATGCTTCGCAATGGAACAGGATGTCAGAGAACGCATGTCAAAGGAAGCATGTTGCTGCGGGGATCCTTGTGCAGATGCCGCTCACTTGGAAACGCACCAAGAGAGCGGAAGGGCTGCCTGTGTTTTAATCGGTTTCATGGGTGATGCAGTGGCCCTTGGGCGCTGTCATTATCCCTAATACATGTTTGGCTCTAGCATTCCATGGGCAAGCGCAGACAACCAGGGCACAGAAGCGAATTACTGCACGCACAAAAAAAATTCTGATAAACTGCGTGCTTGTGTAGAAGGCGCACCAATGTCAGCGTCATCATCGGAAATCTCCGCAAAATCCAGAAACGTGTTTCTGACTCGTATGCGCATGTGCCGACACGGCTGCCTGCCATCCGGCTCCGGTTCGTCGGACAGGGCCGGTCCATCAACTTCTCGCGGTTCCACTGTGTCCAGGATCTTTGGCTTATCGGCCTTTAATACCCGCCGGTACACCAGGCCGGCCACGTTAAAGATGGCAAAGAATTGTTCTTTGCACTGGATCCAGTCGGCGCGCTTGACTACAGCCTGGTAAGGCGCAATGCTCCTGCCGTGCAGTGACTCAAAGACTTTGTAGACACCCATGTTCACAATCCGAAAGAAACTTCGCAAATAAATCGGAAAGGTGAACTCGTCGTATGAGAGCTGATACCAGTCCTCCGCGAGCGGATTGTCGCACACCGCAGCTGCAGTTTTTGGCAGAAAGGGTGAGCCAGCGGAACACTTCTTCAACGTCAAGACGACATAGAAGGAGGCAGCAACCTGTCTGGCCATCACCGACTGCCGATCCGTCAAGGCTTTCAGAATCAGCCACTCATTGCGCCTCATCACTTGGCACAACATTCTCGCTACGAATGCTGCCATGGGATTGCTCAGGCATTCCGGAAAGCTGAAGAAATGGACCACCCGGGCCCCGCCCACGGTCGAGACTGCCTGCATGACCCAAACGAATGGAGGCTGAGTCAGCAGGAGAGTCGCATGGGTGCTGTTGCCAGGTAACGCAACTGCTTGGCGACTTGCCATGTAAATCGTCGCGTCTTCTGCTGAGTGCCGCCAGTGCCGCCCAGCCAGAGCTCTCATGGAGTTCAAGAGAGGCCTCCACATTGGCGGGACGTTGCATCTGATCTTCACTTCGCCTGGCTGTAGCACCTCCACGAGACACATTGTGGAATTAAAAGGTCTTCCTGGAAGCCCAAAGGCTGCTTCTGGAGGCGGAAATAGCTCAGAGGCCAAGGCAACATTGACCTGCATGCCTGTCTCAACACGCACCCATGTTGTCAACTTCTGCTTCAAGAATGAAGCCACTTCTCCTCTCTCGCCGTCGGAACGTCTCGCGCCGATCCAACTTTCTGCTCTGAGCGCGCTCTCCAGCGAATTTAACATTTTATCCACGTTCACTTCCTGCTCACCCCGATTGGTCTTCATGTCCGTATCTGCGTGCTCAAGCGATTTCCCCCCTGACCTCGGGCTGATCATGTAATTGAGATGACGTCAGGCCCGATGGATAGGCGAAACACAGGCAGCTAGGCGGAGTTGAAGTTGAGAAATGCCATGCAAATTAAGGCCGATGGTAGACTGTGGGCTGGGCCCTTGACTTAGGAAGTACCTCCACAAAGCTGTCTGACGCATGAGCCCCTTCCTGCCACCTGTTTTGACGGCACATAAAACCCCAAAGGAATGTCATCACACAAAGACAACATTGGTGACCGGAACTGTCCTGACTCGCTGGTACCAAGGACCCACAAACTCCATGCTAATTTGAATGAACTTTCTGATAATCTCTCATAGCACGTCTGTCCTGATACTGCTTGATACCGACCATTTCCAAGGACAGTCTCCCATGCAGGCCATAAAAAGAGCGAGTCAAACGTCTTGACTCAGCTTGACTCAAAATGTCAGCAGGCATCGAGGAAATATGTCTGCACTAACAGAAACGTGTGTAATGCATTCATGAAATGCAACCCATGCTTGCAAAACACTGGAATGCCTCAGCGTAAACAGCTAGAGCTTGAAACCGGAGATTGAATTTCAAACAAGCTTTATCATATTAAAGCACATCTGCGACAAGCACAAGTTGCCAAGCCCCAATCCCTCAACCGAGCCTTGGGGCCCTCCCTATTTATTTCAAACTACCATGTAGGCCCTATGTGCTTCCCTGAACACTTCCCAGTTCCAGGGAGCCCGTTGCTGGGAGTATCGCGGCATATTGTGATCCTTGCAGATGGCAGAGCTAACTTTGGTTCTTCATGCTCAGTTGGGAATGAGGGAGGAGACTAGGGAGATTCTGCGGGGCTACCATAAGGATCCCCTGCCCCACTAGGCAAAAACGAACCCCACTCCACTCCCGTGATGTTGACCCCCGAGTGGGTGCAGTCGAAGGATGTTGAGAGGGGCGTCAGAAGTCTATGGGACTTCGCAATCCTTAGTTTGGAGTTTAGGATTTTAGGGATCAGGGATGGGACATGGCTTGCCCAGTTCAGTCTGCCCTCTTGCTTTGGCGGGCATGTCTCCAAAACTATACAGTGTAGACTGCGACAGTGTAGCAGTCAACTTTGGGTGCAAATCATGGGTGCCCCATCGTGCCCCAACTAGCCCCCCTAGGTTGCCCTCGTGAAGGCTTACCTACCGTTAATCTAGCTCAAACAACCCGACTATGGGGGAACCTAGCGGGGAGGGAATGAATAGGGGAACTCGTGAAAGGAGGCGGCTGCAGACTGTGGAGCTGACATAGATCATGGAAGTTACTCTACAGGAGGAATTTCTACATGTAACGAGAATGACCCGTACAAAGGGCTGAGGACAGGCAAACGCGCCTTTGAGCTTCAAAGAGCAACCCTCGGTCCTAAGTTGACTGTAGACCCCTGATTCATAAACCCCCTCCCTTTAAGGGCCTTAATATTAAGATCCGTATTGTAATCCCTATTAAGAGAAGGGGGTTTATTAATCAGCGGTCTACATTAAGCAAAGTGCGGCTCTTAAAGGGAGTACCATGACACTCAACCGAAACTCAAATCTCCCTTTTCGTTGGGATGCCTGCGAATCTCTTTGAGCTTACACCTTCTCGCGCCCACTCTCTCACCTTGTGAATGCTAGGATCTTCAAGGAAGTCCTGAAAAGCGCGTAAACCCTTAACCCGAATAACCCCAGAACCCGATGACCACCAATTCTGAAACATTGCCCAATCATGGAAACTCAAGTCCCCGAATAGAAGCAACCCAAAGCTCTCAAACCTAAATGGGAAGGGCAAAACCTGAACCCCCCTACATATAGTAGTTTCCATCTTATTGTCCATTATCCCTATATAACCCCATATATTTCCTATAATCCCAAGAAAACCCCAACGCATTCCCTATAATCCTGATATAACCCCAATGTATTCCCTCCACCCTTCCATGGCAAGTTTCCCCAGGCCCCTGGTTGGCCCATGTGCGCCAAGCCAGCCTTACTTTCGTGACGTCGTAAAAAAAGGGGGGATGATTCCAAGACTTAGGGGTGCCTTCAACATGTTCTATAGGGGAATCTGGGGACCTAAAAATCTTCCGAAGCTTAAGGATCCCTTCGGTTGGAGGGGTGAGAAAAAGGTTCATAAAGGTTTTTAACGGGATCTTCAAGGGTACCAAGGTTCCAAAGCATAGGGGTCTCATAAACGGGTGACAAAAGAACATAGAGACATAGAGCTTTCCAAAGCTTCTGGGCCCATCCAAGGCATATAGCGTTCCTGTGTGGGGCTGTATCAGGGTTTCAAAGCTTGAGGGTTACAGGGGTTATATGAGCCATGGTCTAAACTCCTAGTGACCCCCTTGATAACCCCTATAGCACTCCCCTATCAAATCTCCTGTGTAACCCCCTTTAAGGAGTTTAGACTATAGCTCATATAGGATTTCCAAGCCTTTGGGTTCCCTTCAGCCGGCTATGGAGTTGCGTAGGGTTGTTCAGGGTTGCAGTTTTGGCTTCTAGAAAATTAGGAGTCCCGTTCTGGAAGTAAACTGGAAGTAAAGTCTTCAAGAGAATCCAGGAGAAGGATGCCAGCTTTTGGGGGGCTGTAAAGTGAGAGACCTGCTCTTGCACCCAAAAGCCACCTCAGCAAAGGTGAGAGTGCTGGACTCGTCCAGAGTTCACAGAAAAATCAGACACACATATGGGCGGTTGTCAAAATTCTGGTCCCTTTTTGGATCGCGATTGTAATACGGCACCTAATATTTAGGTAATTATTTAGGTTACCCAAAAAGGGGCCCTAATTTTGACAACCACCCAAATCTACAAGCTGCCATGTAGACTCAGGAGGGCGATGGATGCCTTCGGCATTCTCAGCCCATGCAGCGCTGCAACTTAGCCAGGTCAATTACTAACCTCAAACACAGAACGTCAGGTGGTGGTGGCGGCAGTGATCATCTTAGTTGTTTTCGAAGCGGTAGTGGCAGCAGCCGAGTAGTGGTAGTAGGTATAGAACCCTAAACCCTAAACCCTAGAAGATAGTAGCTTCCATTTTTCTATTATCCCAATGTAACCCCAATATGTTACCTACAGCCCCCACATAAAACCCCAACATATTCCCTATCATCCCAGTATAACCCCAATATATTCCCTATTATCCCTATATAACCCATTATGGTAGTCTCGGCTGGCATCAGGAGTCTGGTTCGGCTCAGCACTGCTGGCATCTGAGCTCAGAGAGCCAAGAGGCCTCCCCTAAATGATAGGGTTATATGGGGATAATGGAAAAGAAAATGGAAACTACTATAATGGAGTAGATTTAGATAGGGGTTGAATTGGGATGATGGAAAAGAAAGGAAACTACTTGCAATGAAAAGCTGGAAGGATTGCCGCTTCTAACTCCCAAAGCCTCAAAATCCTAAATCCCTGAACCAGTGAAGCCAAGCCCTACAGCAGGCATTTCCCAAAAACTTTGGTCCCCCAATACCCCCGTAACACCTTGGATCCCCAGCAGAGGAAGCTCCCCAACAAAAGGGCACCAACTCTCGCACATACCTTCATTCCCCTACAAGTAGATAGAATATATAATTCCCTACAAGCATAGTAAGATCCCCATATACCCCAAATGCGATCTACGGAATTTGGACTGACTGTAATCCTTAAGTCTAGTCCCTAAATAGTAGTTTCTGTTTTCTTTTCCATTCCTTACTTTATAACCCCTAGACATCCCTCAAGGGGGACTATTAGTCACCCGGGGCTGCTCAGCGGCCGTGTTCTCGGATCATGGCGCGGAAAATTTGCCTTGGAGCCGTGCAAGCCAGGATCCTTTCCGAGGGATTAATTCTGCAGCAAGGATGGAGATCAAAGATTAGATTCTCTCAAGACAAGAATTTTGGAAACTTTGGGCATTTACAGTTCAGGTCTTGTCCAAACTGCGGAACTACCTTTGCACACGTTATGGAGGGTTGCACAAGGATTATGTTGTACAAGGACTTTTGCGGAATGCTAGATTGGTGGGCTTTGGCAAAACTGATGACCTCATCAAAGATTGCGGATTATGCGGTTTTCGGGTAAGGCCGCTGGAATTCTGGGAAATGTGCTAACGTTGGCTGACTAAGTTGCCAAGCGAGTGCGGTCGGAAGGCGTGGCCAGACCGACCCGGTTTTTTGCCTGCGCCACGTGCGCCACCTGCGCCAGCTGCACCACCCGCGCCAGCTGCCCCAGCTACCTGCGCCAATGCGCCA
>CAJNIZ010004658.1:0-10013 GCA_905231905.1 Symbiodinium pilosum | reverse complement strand
CGGCCACTGTTCCCGACCGCAATGCTAGAAGCTACAGTAGCCCGGCCCGAAAAAAGGTTAGAGCTTCCATTCGAATAGGGTATAATAGGATTAGATAGACCCCGCAATGAGGAAGGTTATGTACTTCGGTACTATGACACGCTGCAGGGTTGCAAGTGCTTATGACTTCACCTGTTAGGAGGGCGGTGGCGAGCTCTGTAGATGACCATGTAACTAGCCTGAAGATCGGGCAAGACTAGGTAGTCACAAGCTACAACCAGGACATACATCCCTTCTTGTCCCTACAGTAAACATGAGTGTTGGGTAAGACGCATGCCAAGAGATAAGGTCAAGATAACACAGTGGCTTGAGGGATCCCATAATGGAAACCACGACCTTTTCTGTTGAAACTATAGGGGGCAGCACTGGGCTATTCTTTTTCAACTACCCCTGTTTCTGGAAGCCCTTTGCAACAATAATTACAGTCTTTGGGTGTATTTGGGCTGACTCCAATTTCCATACATGGTAGCTTCGATGGCTTTTCTACAATGTCAAAATTAAAGTGTAATAATATGTAAAACAGTTTGAGTTGAATGAACGCTACCATAAACGGGTTTAGCCCTTTTTTGAAGATGACCTCCAGGACCAACTCTGCCATTTATAGGTTGGAACAAATGATACCGGCGCGCGTTCACACCCTAAACCCTAAACCCTAAACCCCAAAGGGGACAATCTGAAAGGCCTACTCTCCTTTCACAAGTTGCTCCCTAGTTATAAAACACCACCATCCCAACTATGATGAAGAGTCTCCCCAAACATAGGATGGTACTATATAGAAGGATTTTCATTGATTATTGAGGAGCGATTATCAACCATAAACCGACAAATAAATGGAAGTTTCCAGTTCTCCCTATTCAGCCCTAATTACAACTCCTTTTCGGGGGTGGACGGTGTTATCTACTGGGGGAAGGGATTATTCTCATGATTTGGACGCCCCTCTCGCCCTAAGTGGATGGGACTTAAGGAAGGAAAGCGTGGATGCTTAAAGTCCGGCATGACCCTAAATACCATGCAGAGTTTTCGGATTTAGAGGGATCGGCCCTTTTAAACCTGGGGTTCGTGATCCCTCAAAATCCGGGCCTGGAAGAGAATTTCTGAATATAACCTTCACCCAATCCAGAACACGGGGGAACTGCATAGCCCCCTTCTTCTATAATATCCCCATAATATTCCTATATAACCCCTATATCCCCTTTAAAGATACCCCGAATTTTGGGAAACCCTAAACCCTTGAAACCCTTGGAATTCCTGCCATGCGGCCATTCCTCCCTCATGGTACCCTCGTTCTTCAAGTTCGTCTGAGCCATGCATTTCCTTGGGGTCATATAGTCTCCCTTAAGTAGACCCCTTTAAAGGGGTTATATAGGGATTATATGGGTATAATGGACAAGAAAATGGAAACTACTCTTTAGGGTTTAAGGTTTATAGTCTCCCTTAAGTAGATAGAATATGGGGTATATGGGGATCTTATTATAATATACCCAAGGCCATATTCTATCTACTTAAGGGGGACAATACCCCAATCGCCAACCATGAGGCTAGATCTACATAAGCCCAGAACCCAGAACCTTAAGCCGCAATTACGTTGTTAGCCGTAAACTCTGAGCGTGTGAGGGTGTCAGGCCCATAGGTGCTGCATAGAAGGCTGGATGCCAAAGCTCACCACTCAGCTTCAGTGCTTGAAGCAGGATATGTAGCAATTAGGTTTGCCAAGGCCGGCTACACCATAAGCTGAAAGAGGTTAAAGCCCCAAACCCTATCGTGCTGATGTTTTCTTACAGACGCATACGATGAGGCCTTAATGATCTGAGTGAGATTCATCTGCTGATTTTCCTGGTTCTTCACTGGATTCCATAGTTGAAGTAGGCAGACATCTCACGAAGCACTTAAAAGATCTGTGATAGCTACAAGGGCCAGGAGCTAATTCTTTTACTGGCTGCACCTTGGTCATTTCATAACTGATTTGACGGGTCTGTTGTGTGATTGCGGGCTATATTAACCACCTACCGGAAACAAACGGCAGCTATGGGAACCAGAATGGTATCCTGTCTTGGGTCCTTGCAGAAGTGGTGCTGAATGAGGAGTTGACATCAGTTTTCTCCAACGATGCGCAACTTAAAGAAAGATTCGTACTCGCGGCTAGCGGCGAAAACGGGCCCAAACCTGAGGCTATGAGCCTAAACTAGAGGGACTTGGTCGGCAATGATTTGCTTGCACTGGCGAGTTGAAAGTATACTGACGAAGCCCCTCTGACCTTGCAAGTGACCGTTTCCCATACCCCCGCCAATAGGGCACCATCTGCAGAGAAGGGCTTGCATGGGGGTTTCTGGCCGTCATGCTCCCCGCGTGTACCACTTGAGGAAAATGTGCCCGGACAAGCAGAAATCTTATAGTTCTTGCTCTGGAGGATTTAGGTTCTTTCAGATCTAACCTCATCTTTTTCCCTTTACACCCCGGCACCATCAAATACATCATGGATCTTCCCATAACCCACGGCGTCCCCACAATATGTGTGCTAGCATCAGGACCATTAAGAACAGCCTTAGCTTGAGAACCCCCCTGCAAGCAACCCCTCAGTCAACAACGCCCCGCTAGGGTTTAGGGTTTGGCGGGACAAAAAGACTGAGGATCGCATTGAGCAGCCCCTATGTTTAGCATGAAGGTTATATGAGCTATAGTCTTAACTCTTATATCTCCCGTAGAAAGAATTTACCCTAAGCTCTGAACCCTTCTTGGGGGCGCTGGTCTTGGGTAGCGACGGACCTAGGCCTAATAAGGCACCAAGGGTGTGGGTGTTGAGGCCTCAGAGTTACAGCGATGCCTGATATATCCCGAATATTCTAAACATAATCCAAAGATGGCTACAAGTTTGGATAGATGGACGGTTATATGCGCTATAGTCATAGCCTTGAGAGCGCCTGGATGTTGCAATATATAAGACATTTACCGTGCAGATGTCTAGCAACAACAATAAGGACAAAAATGCATGAAAAAAACAAGATGTCAGCCCAGTGACACCAGCTCAGTGGGCGCCGTTATAAACCTTATGCAAAACTGCTGGCTCACAGCGGCTTGATGGTTGACATAGGGTTTTCAGGTGCAGTGTTAACTGTTGAACAAAAGCCTTAAGGATTGGGGTTCTGAGGGGGGGGTAAAATTAGGGTGTTCCTCTGCGGCAGGTAAAGTGGTTACATGGATGTTTACATGGATGATCTGGATGCTGACTCTCCGAAGTATGGATTCCTCTTCTTCCAGTAGCAAGAACTGTTCAGTTCGGCGCATCTAGAGATCAAAATGGGAGTGCGGTCAGCATATATTCCATTTTTCATGTACACATTGCTGCAAAGGTTGGACGCAATTTGTAGCACGTACGGCGGGAATGCTCACATGGGCATTTCCAGATAGGAACCGGGAACCCTGCAATGCACAGCGCATATGGCGCATGACTTAGCAAAACAGATCCTTGATGCTGCCGGGTTCCCGAAACAGGACCCAATCTACCTGAGGACTGAGGTCCTAGCCGAGGCCTTTTGCAATCAATGAAAGCAATGAATCAGGACTCAGTGGCGCTTGGTAGGGAATGTAGGAGGGGATTATAGAGACTCTTCTAGGGGCGTCCGTCAGGACTACTATAAAGATCCATTCCCTCCTGCCCTACTAAGCACCAAGAGAAGATCCCCAGGTCGTGACAAAATACATGCTCCGCACGTGTAGGAACCCAAGCCAAACGACCCCTTCGACCGCCTTCGACCTTCAACCCGTCATTTTCAGAAAGCCCTAAACGATCCTAAAAGGGTTTAGGCTTTCGAGAACTGATCCATCCCACACCCTAAGCCTGAAGTCTCTACAAAATCCATCTACAACACCCCAGACCCCTTACATGTCTACATAAACACAAACATGCCTACATACGTCCGTGCACCCACATATCCACACAGACACAAACACCAGATCTACGTAACAAAAATGCGTTGCACTTCTACACGGAACGCTCGGGACTGCCGAAAGCCAAAGCAAGCCACGCGCTGGCTGTGCCCGCCGCCGAGCCAGCCAAGAAGGTCTGCCTCAGCTCACAGGTTGTCCTACTGGAGGTTAGTAGCGAATAAGGGAACCTAGTATATAGGGAATATATAGGGACTACACTCCCTTGTTCCCTACTAACCACCAGTAAGACAATGTTGCAATCTGCTTGATTCGGGGATTTTGGGGAATTGGGGAATTGAGGTTTACGTTTAGAGTACAAGGGCTTGCAGGGTTCAAGGTTTGGCCTCGCTCATTCTTCCATGCCCGCCCGGATATTTGGTTGGTGCATCTGGTTTCGGCATCCACCCCGCAATAGTCGTGTGTAGGATCCTTCAGCTTTGGGTACAGCTTGCCTACGCTAGTGATAGTTGGGGACTGTTTTTCTGGGACCTGAGGTTCTGGGTTTCGAGCCTTGGGCAGTCATCTGTTCAAATCAATTTACTCGAAATACCTCGAGAGAGGCTCTAGTGTTTGAACTGCCAGAAGCACATTTGGATTAGATATGAGCACCAAGGTGTTTGCTACAGATTTCCTGGAAGATTTGGCCATGCGATGCTTGAGGCTACTGGAAAACTCGCAGCTGCGTTCCGCAACCGTACTAGGCCGGTAGCAGGGCAACCCCTCGATGCTGAACTTCTAATCAATTCCGACAGTAAACACTAAACCCTAGACCCTACCCCAAGCCCCTTCAACCCAACCCCTCTAAATAAACTTCCATCCAGAACCTTCTGAAAAACTACAGATGCAACCCTTGAAGTAAAACTTTCCCTAGTCATACAGTAAGTACTCCCCCAACAGTGAGCCCCGGCTTTGAGAAACACTTGTCTTGAATGCCCCATCGAGAGCCCTATCCTGATCTAAGGGATCCTCATGGGGCCCATGTAAGGGGAATCCACAACCAAGGACTCCCCACGACTTCGATAAGGTTCCTTCAGGTCACTCAACATGAAAGCCTCGGGAACTTCTCAAAAGAATCCCTACGGAGCCAAGTAAAGTGATCCACAAATGGCCACCGTCCCTAAGCACCTACCCCAGCCTACCCCTACATGGCACCCCCATGCAGCTTCCTTAGCTGATGCCCCCTGAGCCGCCGAAGGGTGAGATCGCCGCTGGCATCTGCTGGATCGCGGAGCTGCCTCAGCTGGACAATGTTTTTTGATTGGTGGTTGACCAATGGGTTTAGGGTTTAAGGTTTAAACCCGCCCCTTACGGATGCTTGAATGGAAATTTACCCAGGCAAGGGGCCTTTCTTGAGGAGTGGCACATAGCCCGTCCACGTTTTAGCTGGAGAGGATTTAAGGCGAAGCTTGGGGAGTCGGAGGTTGACATGGTAAAAGACATGGGGCGCATGGGGGCACAGCATCATCGATTTTTGCGCAACAAACAAATATTTGCAAGCTGTTTTGCCAAGATACCTTTTTCCGAAATTCCATAACGTAAAGAACTGTCGAGAAAGCTAGCTTATCCACCAGGATAACTAAAACCTACCTGGACTAAAATCCAAAAGAACACCATGCACACTTGTGTAACAGCGAGCCTTCCCCTCCCCTTTTCAAGAAGCAGTCTCAAGAACACTCGCACGCTCACCGAGGGAAGCTCTGGACAAACTACTCCGAAAACAAGCAGCACAACAGCCAAGCAGCAGCAGCAAAAGCAGTAGGAGAAGTAATTGGTATAAGGAGAGGCTGGTAACACAAACTGATTCCCCCTCCACCCCAGCAATCCAGCAAGAAGGATGCGCATTGTCGGCAGAAAATCGCACGGCTACAGGCGATATCAAGAGGAAAACCACACGGTAAAATGCCACGATGCCTTACATTTACGAAGGTAGGCTGCCTGTTGTCAAGCTAGAGCATTTCCTGTGTGTGTGTGTGTATTCGCATGACATACTACAAAGGGAATATGACCATGACTACAAGTATCAGGACGTAAACGTCGCCATTTGCGAAACAAGCGTGCAGTCCAAAACACACACATAACATAACATAACATAACATAACATAACATAATACAGTCCAACTTTCGGCCTGATATGATATAGTATCAGGTGAAACGCACATCATGCATATGAATGTAAAAGCACGAGAATGCTATACCCAAACACTTGTCATGACAGTCAGAACCATAGTCGCGACTCACGACCTTGACCGCTTTGACGGTAACTATCCCTTCCTTGAAGCCAGCCCTATAACCTCCAATAAGCCCCGTCAGTACTAATTAAACCGTAAAGCCTGAGCTTCCCGACCTTTCTTCGGCTATTAGTTCGAGTTGCTTGCTGGCAAGCTCGTAGGAAAAGAAAAGAATGGCATTCCTGGTTCGTCAGCCATGAAAATCTGAAGGAGCCCCAGTTGTCGGGATACTTCAGGAATTCTCATGTACAGAAGTTCCGTACAGCATGGCTTTCCTCAAAAAGGAAGGGCACTTGCGGTCTGTAGGGCTGTCTAGGATTGGGGTGGGATTCTGGCTTACCATGCAGGATTGTATCGGAAGAACTTTATAGATATTCACCTTGCTGATGCCGAGTTCTTAATGGATAAACTTGAGTTATCCACATTATTACCTACTTACTGCCTACGTAGGTGGGAATCCCCCATATACGCCCATATCATCCAGACACTTTACGGAGTCCGAAAAACAATTTCGTGGAAGCCCCTATGCTGCAGTCTCCCGAGACATGAAAGTCTTGCAGACCAAATATCAAAGCTTCCATCCACAGATACATTTACAAGGGCTGTAGGGGCTGCTATAGGGATCCATTCCCTCCTTCCCAACAAAACAAGAGTAGCAATGGGTGTTCAAGATTGTATAGCAGTATTCCCTTACAGGGTCATCACGACCTGTCCTCCATGTTCCTCAGGCACTTCTGAGATTCGGGGCTGCGGATAATTAGCGGGAATAAGTCACGTTTTTGCATCTGGGCTCTGCGCAAACTGCTGGAAGCAGGCGCTGCAAGCTGTCTGGAAAACCGAAGTCACGAAACCCAAATGAAAGTGACAGCATTCGGTGGCAACCATAAGGCATCACCACCGTCAACGAAGGCCATTTCTGCAACTATATGTCATTGACAGGGCATGCTTTCTCTGACCCGATAGTTGACCACTTTCATCCAACTGGGCTGGGCAGACTCGGGTTCGTCAGCTGCTGTGCATAGCCGGGCAGGCCAATCACTCTTGAAGTCCGGCCAATTCACCACTCAATTCAAGCAGTGAAATTCACGACCATCAAGGCACAATCACAAACTACATACCCCCTCGAGCTCTATCCAAGGCAAACCTGGCGATTTCTGGCACTCCTTCTGGCTTGGGGGATCCTCGGAATGCGTTCCCAGACCTAAACCGCCTGCGTTGCACCCAAAACGACCCTTCTCCAGCAGGTATGGAAAAGGTTGAGTCACCTTGTCAACAACATCCACAAATGCTAGACGCTTCCAGCCTCTCAAAGAGTAAGGAAATTTCGTGAAACCAGGCAAACTCAGGGAAATCTGAAGTATACCCTTTCACGTCATAAGTCATGGGTCCTGCTGAACGTGTGGATTCTGCCCTGACAAGCTGCCATTGTACATGGACAACGGCAGGAACCGTCGTTTCGAGAAAACCAACCCGCGATACTGCAGAGTCCGCACTGTGCATGATCTGGCATTCAAAGTTGAAGCCGAAGCATCTATCCGAAAGGCCCTTCAAGAGGAAGACCTCCAAATGCCTACTCATAGAATTACACTGGACCCTGCTTCTTCCCAATCACTGCGCCCATCACAAAGATTCTGCACGGAAAGTTTTACTATCCATGTTCCTCTAGGCCGCCCTGTAGGGTACTAGGGTACTTGAGAGGTCCATTCCTACTGTACGACTCCTTATTTCGGAGAAGGTTAAGCCCAAGCGTCATGGCACCAACTGTGAGCGTCGGCGAGGCATAGCCTTTGTAGAGACCCCGTAGGCCTGGTCATGTCAATTTGTGGGACTGGCAGTGTATACAGGGAGTCTAAATCGTTGGCCTTGGGGTTGAGGGTTGCAGGTTCCCAAAATGCGGCCGTTGAGGAACTCCACTGACCTGGCTGGGGGGTCAGAGGAGCTGCCCCACAGATGGGGGCGGTCAACCCCCAGGGGCCTGGGGCGCACCGACGGCACATCAACCAGCAACGTCGTGTAACGGACTCCTGCACAACCCCGTACGGTCGATGTCGCACATCCGCGCGCCTACTCTGCAATTCCTCGTCTTTCGAGCAGGAAGCCTTGCTTCCGGCATCGACTCCTGAAGACACCTGCACCGACTTCCTCCTGACAATACAGCAAAATGCCCCGTGCACCCACCGCAGACGCTCAAGCCCATATGGTCAAGCAGAGTCCCGGCAGCTTGGCCTGAACTCCTCTCTTGCGAAGGTTGGGCTCCCGAGCACATCTCAAAACTGCAGGCAACACGAAAGGGTTCCAAAAAATGAAGCAAACCTCCTTAACTTCACCGCGCTGCCACGACTGCAAAGTTGACTGCACCGAACTGAAACTGCTTCCCGTCTGATGTGGTTTACACTACGAATCTTATTTCATCCAGGCATCCTCTTTTACGCTTTCAACCTGGACTTCGAGGTTAGAACTAGTGTGTGCCGGTCTAAAATGCGTAAAACTTTGGAAAGCCACGCTTCCACGGTCTGCAGTCTACGTAATTGCTAGTACAGAAAGGAAACGCAAATGGAAAATAACATTGACATTATAAGGGTTTCTTGGGATGTTGCAGGTTGAGGGACCAGGACAAGGAATCCAGGTATGGACCAGAAAATTGACACTAATGTACTATCGGGGAAACTCTGCCACGATAGGGATCCATTCCTTCGTTCCCTTCAGATCCTGCCACAACCCAAGCCTGGGATCTGAGACTTCCATCCACAAACTCCAAATCTGAAGCCAAAATGGAAACTGAAAAATAAACATGTTAAACTCTGAGGGGTGGGGTGCCCTTATGCGGGCTTGGCTTCCTTCAGCCTTTGGGCTCAACTCATTCAAGTTCAGTATATAACCCATTATATTAGTTTCCATTTTCTTTTCCCATTATCCCCATATAACCCCAATATACCCCCTATAATTTAACCTATAGGGCTTAGAGTTCAGCATTCTCGGGCCTTCCTCCCTCAGCGCCGACTGTGCACAGTCCAGAAGCCCCTTGTAGGGCTCTCTGCCCAGGCCGCGAGGAGTGCTCTGCAGCCGTATGCCTCTGTTCCAAGGAACTCACATGAGTAGCGTTGTTTTTGGTGGTTGAACCTAGTAAGATTATATTCCCTATATAAATCACTATACCCCAAAAGGAGGATAGAATCTTACTCTATATTGGGTACCATAGTATCCCCAAATAAACACTACTCACATGGAGGTTCATTGGGCTTAGTATTTACTTGTGTTTGGGATTGGGGTTATAAGTAAGGTTATAAGCCCACATATAAGCACAGTAGTTACTAAGTCCTGTGAACCCTTCCAGCATGGCCTGCCGTTAAGCCCAAAAGCATTGGGAAACCCAAAAAAAGCCCCAAGTTGGTTTCACGTTGCTTTCGGGGAGGCTTGGTGCTCTTACGGTTGCGGTTTAGGGTTTAGGGTTTAAAGTTTAGGGTAACAATTCTTGTAGTTTTTAGCATGCGGCCCGTGCCAGTGCACCTGCGCAACATGGATGACTAAATGAAGACAAAAAGAAGAGGGCCTTCAGGGTTCAAAGAGCTTAAGTCTATGAGTTTAGCTTTAATATAACCCCAATAAAACTTCAATATAACCCCAGTGAACTGCAGCTTAGGGTCTTAGTCTTATAAGGCCCAAACCTAAAACACTCACGTGCATGAGAAACATCACTTCAAGGGTGGCATGGTGGAGGGTTTTTTTTTCCAAGGTTTGGCTCCGCCGTTTTTTTTCCAAGGTTTGGCTCGACCCCCCCTCTCGTTTCCTTGTAACTGTCATCATTTTTGGACTCTTAGATAC
>CAJNIZ010004657.1:0-15124 GCA_905231905.1 Symbiodinium pilosum | reverse complement strand
GGGTTTAGGGGTTGTGGCTTAGGGTTTAGGGTTTAGGGGTTAGGGTTTAGGGGAAAAGTATTAATATACAGGGTCCTGATGAACATAAGCTTTAACCTTCAAACCCTAAGCTCGTCTAAGGCCAACCCAGTATCCTTCTGCGTTAGGGGTATCACGAGGTTGGAGGCGACGTAATACATCGAGCGCTCTTTGATGAAAGACTGGAAGAACCTGCACCATTGTTCAGGTACGGTGGAGAATAGAAATCTTGCATGACCCTCAGTACCTTGTCCCTTGGGAGTAATGGTACTGTAGTATATTGAGGTCATGCAGGAATTTTAGTTTCAACACTGCCCAGTTTCCATTTCATTTTCCATTTTCTTTTGCATTTGATTCTCCATCATTGGGTAATATTGGGTACCATAGTATCCCCAAATAAAATACTGGTATGCTTCAACACCTTGATCTTCGGCTCCTTTCTTCATTTCTTACTTCGCATTCTCACACCAAATTCTGCCAACAGTGAGCCAGGAACGTGCGGAAACCCAGCAACTGCTCCAAAGTAACTCCTCGGTCCGGGCCCCGGGGAGTAGAGATTGGCTTTGGCACTCGGCTGCGCAGCTGCTTCAGAAATTCCTTCCGGCTTGCCGCGATGGGCGTGCTTGTCGTGAATTTTCGATGCCAATACCACTCAAACCCCACGGTCAACAACACTGCAACCAGGCAGACCGTGCAACTCATCAGCGGCATGAGAAATCTGCTGACTGCGGTAACGACCGCCGTGGCGACAAACACTGTGGCCCAAATCACCAGTGGCACTTGCAAATACCCAGCACGGCTAAAAGCCTGCCAAATTCCTAGCCGCAACCACCCAGAAGAGGTCTCCATGGGTCTGCTTTCCTTCTCCTTACACAACATTGTCTTTGGTTCTTCTTGTCAAACTACACTCTCTTAGGCTGGCCCCGACCCCACCTGAGTAGCGTTTTTTTTGATTGTTAAACCTAGTAAGATTAAATTCCTTATATAGAATACTATACATACCCCAAAAGGAGGATATAATCTTACTCTATAATGGGTACCATAATATCCCCAAATAAAATACTACTCACTTGAAAGGATAATGGCAATTCTGAGACGCTCCCTGTGTGTCCCTGTGGTATCAGTATTGCTGGGTGGGGTGCCTTTAAGATGTACGCCACGCAGCCAATGGACATAGCAGCTGATTGGAACATACATGATGGCTTCTACTGAATTTCCATAAGGAACCTCATGCACACGGTGGGAAGTGTAAGAGTTCCTTGAAGTGGTACCTGACAAACCGGAATAGGGACCCTGATAACCCAGTTGTAAGAACCATTTCTCGCTGGCGTTTCCAAAATACTTTTGTTTGAAAAAATCACGCGCTGCGAAAAACAAACTGTTCGGCCAAAGTGTCGACAGACAGGAGCAGACGCTCTTTGCTCAGGTACTCGACCGACCATTCCCGCTGCTTATCCTTTCGTGGGAAGTTCCAGAAGTTCGGGATCCCATTTTGGAGGTAGTTAATAAAGATGTTTAGGGTTTAAGGTTTGGGGTTTAGGGCTTTAGGATTTAGGGTTTAGGGGCTACATTGGGATTTTTTCATGGGGCCCCACATTTTTGAATACTCACTTTTGGTTGGTAGAGGCTGGAGGGCAGGGATAAGGGACAGGCATCCGATTTCAAACAGGGATCCGGCGCTGCGTTCTTAAAAACCGCGAAAGAAAAAATCCTCAAACCTTAGCAATGACAAAAGTAACAATAATACTAGTAGTAGCAACAGTAACAGTGACAGTAACAATAATAGTAATACTAGCAGAAATGGTAATAGTACTAACAATATTCGTAATAATGAGTAATAGCAACATAAATAGCAATAGTGACGGTAACAGTAATGAGAATTGTAGTAAGACCTTGAGACCTTTGACCTAAAGCACTACTAGCTTCCAGGGCTTCTCCACTCCTTTAACTACCAAAATGCTATCCCTTTCAATGCCCTTAGGGTCCAAGGACCCAAATAATAGGGCTCTAGGGCCCAAATACTATAAAACCAATGGTGAATTACCAAAATACTACAGACGTCCGCCAGCCCATGGTCAGATGTTGGATGGTCAGGAACCCTAAACCCTAAGCCCTAAACCCTAAACCCTAAGCCCTAAATCCTAAGCCTTAAACCCTAAGCCCTAAACCCTAAACCCTAAGCCCTAAGCCCTAAAACGTGAACTCTAAACCCAATGTATTTATATTCCCTTATTCCCCTAATAACCCCAGCATGTCATGGGACTTTCAAACAAAGCATCGTTGAGCCATGGCATAGACCCTAAACCCAAAGCCCTAAGCCTTAATCTCTAAACCCTATATCATCCCTGTATAACCCCTTTAAGGTGTTCAGACTATAGTACATACGAGTAGCTCCCAAAGTTAGGGTCCCATTTTGGTACCCCTCAATTTTAGGTGCCAAAATATAATCTACAACCACCCCTATAGCGCCTTTAAGGACTTTAGACTATAGCACATAATCCCTAATCCCTGAATAACCCCCCATAGAACCCCCTTAAAGGAGTTGAGACTATAGTATATATAGTACCTCGAGATTTCAAACAAGTATCGTCAAGCCATGGGATGCCAGTGCCATGGAACGTCACAGGCTTCACTGCACCGTGCAGAAGAAGGTGACCTCCATGGCAAGTGACCTGATCTGGTTGAAAGGTTGTAGGGGTTTAGGATTTAGGGTTTATGGGCTTAGGGTTTAGGGTTTAGGGTGTAGGATTCAGGGGTTTAGGGGTTTAGGGCTTAGGGATTTCGGATTGAGGAATCAGGGTGACCTCTCTGACAGTTGAGCTGTTCATAAGGATGGAGGAGAGTAATGGAGAGGAGAATCAGACCTGCTACGGTAAGAGATGGTATTCAGGGTTTAGGGTTTGGGATTCAAGGTTTAGGGTTTAGGATTCAGGGTTTAGGGCTTAGGGTTTAGATTTCAGGGTCTAGGGTTTAAGATTCAGGGTTTAAGGTTTAGGATTCAGGATTTGGAGCTTGAGCATTTGCCCCCGAATAACATGCACTGGAATTGCTACACTGACCGCTTGTCCTGACCCCCAACTGACAAAACCTGTTTCGGCTTGGCCCAAATCTGCGAACAGCTCCATAATAAAAAGAAAAACCACCCCTCCCTCTACCTAAAAATATTCCAAAGATAGCATCACCATATAATGGAGGGAATCTTCATTGTTGGGTGGTGTGGAGTTTCTTGATGGTGGAAGTACGTCTTACATGACGCCTGCATAACCATCAGCGCATGGTCCACGCGGTTTTCCATCGGATTCTCCATTATTCGTCATAACTTGGGCTTAACACCACACCCTAACCCCTACGCCCCTGGTGCTATAGGGACACCCATAAATTGTACTAATATATTATATAGGGTTCTATAGGGATAATGGAAAATAAAATGGAAACTACTACAATGGGAATGTATATATGTTAATATTGGGGGTTATATAAGGCGCAAAGAATTGTGGACTCACAGGTTGTCTGTCCACTTTTGATTTTTGAGTTGCGAGCTTGCGAGTTTAAAGTCTAGCGCGCAAAGGGTGCACAGTTTTGTCAAAGCTTAGCGTCAGAGCTTAAGGTTTAGGGTTTAGCTTCCTTAGGCCCCAAGAATACTACAATGTCATAGGATTATCCGAACGTCATGTGGAGAAATCGGCAGCGAGCGTTTGACACCAGAAACGAATAGGGAGTTCAGGGAGCAGGGTGCCTGTAAAGAGGTTATAGGTGTATGCAGTGATGCCAAGTCTCCTTTGAAGGGGTTAACTGGGTATACCGTTACATAGAGTTCCCCTCGAAAGGGGTCATTGAGGTATATGGAGGGGTTGTGAGGAGCTCGCGAGCCTCCCAAAGGAGTCATGCGGCTAGTACAGGTTGGGCAGCCTGGTTGCACCGTATCTCATCACCAATAGTGACGTCCTTTTAGGAGGAGTTCTGGGGATGTATGCTTCCGCGCTCCGCGTTCCCAGTCCCCCCCCATTGGTGTGGTCCCCATCTGGGGATGAGGCTGAGGCCATATCTACAATCCCAAGAACCATGAACTTTGCGCAGAACCTTTTAAATAATTTACAAAAACGTCTCATTCCAACCACGAAGCCAAGACCACAGGACCACAGGATCACGTGAAGCGGGCGTAAGCTAATCGTCATTGACGGGGGGTGGGGGTGGCAGGGGGGTGGGACCCGTGAATGCCGGCGCGTGTATGGGGGTCTGCCAGAGTTAAGGAATAGCGGAGAGTCAAGTAAACAAGGCAATGCAAATGAAATGGAAAGAGGGCTCAAATAGAGTTATAAGGATTATGGAGAACCTACAAACCGGGAAAGCCGCATCATACTTCTGTGCGTCTGATAGACAGCTCGGCCCCGGGCGATAATGGTACCATCCATCTGTCTGGAGATGTCTGAAATCGGCACTTTGAATCTGACAACATGAAGCAAAATATGGAGCGCGCATGCAGCGGAAAGTGCCAAGAGTATCGCAGCTGCCCACTGGGAGGGAGGCAGGATGCAGCGCAGGCGCTTCTCGTCAGCGGTGTAAACCAGTAGGATGCTTTGGTCACTGCATGCTTGACATTTTGTACTCTCAGATGCAGACATCTTGCCTCAGTGGGCTCAGGGCTTAGGGGTTCAGGGCTCTAAAAAACAGGCCATTCCTCTACGCTGCTTAACTTACAGATCCAGCTAATGGCAGATTGTCAAAAACTGTTGCCTGCTCCCCCAGTATAATCTTCACTTGATACCATGCAGTACGCGAAGAGGGACGATACTTGTTCAGAACCTTCCAGCAAAGATATATCTCCATATAAACTTGCATAGAACTCCAACTTCCGTTGCATTTTCCATTTCACTTTCTAATTTATTTTCCATTTGATTCTCCGATTCTCCAAGCCCTAAACCCAGAATCCTGACCCTAAACCCTAAAACCTTAATCCTAAACCCTAAGACCCTAAATCCTAAACCCTAAACCCGCAACCCTACATATTTGCCCTAGGCCCATCCCGGGGCACCAAACCAATAAAGGTCCCAATTACCAACGTCACAGACTCGGCAGGTCAGACCTGGGACTCGGCCATTACGTTTCCCAAATTTCGTTTTTGATGTTACTTTAGGGAGTTGGGCTTAAGGTTTAGGGCTTAGGGGCCTAGGGCGTCGGTTTAAGGTGTGAAGTTTTGAGTTTCAGCTGTAAAGTTTGGGGTTTGACGTGGGGTTTAGGGTTTAGGGATTAGCTACCAAGATCCCCAATACAAGGACCTGTATCATCATGAGTCGGAAGAAATCCGCATGTGTAATTTCCCCAAACATGGTCCCCCGCACCAACCCCAGTCATGTTGGGAACCAAGCCCAGGAGGGCTTCCGGGAAGACCTGGAAAGGATTCACATATATTCCTCTGGGCAATTCCCTACAATGGAACAATCAGCGCTGCAATCCAAGTAACAAACTTTAAGAACCGTAATACCCTGAAACATACTGGGCCCAAAGTGAGTCATAATTTTCCCCAATCCAAAAACCCTAAACCTTGAATCCAAGACCCCGAACCCTGAACCCCAACCTCAAATCCTCAACCCGCCCTAGTATCACCAGGCCTTCATCAACAACATAATGACCGGCAGGGCAAACCTCGCAGTCGCCAGCACCTACGGGCAACGACGGGCAACGGCTGTAGAACGGGCTGGTTAGGATTATATAGGGCTATGTGACATGGGCCTTTACAAAAAGTTGTTTTACAAAAAGTGTGACGGCTTCATATTCTACTGTAGCATTCATGTAATGATGAGATCAACGGAAAGCTCCTGATGCACTCTACAAGAATGATGCGCAACATCTTGAAACACACAGTTGATTTCTGTCCTGGGATAAGGCAGGATGCCATGCTGCGTCGCCGACAAAAAACAAGTTCTCAAAGCATTCAGCTAACGGCATCACAGCTCCAAGCTGCGAAGCAAGCAATTTGGCGAAGGCACTCTCAAGCTTAAAGCAAGCTGTCATGGTGCATGGACACCCGCATTTCGATGACCGCGGATGTCGCGGCAAAAGACTGCCAGCGTCAACTGGAAAATGTTCAAGAGGTTGACATAGAGCGCATGAACCTTGTTGCACGTTATGCTTTTGGCACTAACTCAACACAGCCGTACATGCTCATCTACTCGAGCATTTGTCATGGCCCTTGCGTGACAGTACTTTGAAAAAATGACATGCTGAGATGCCTGCCTCGCCGCTGCACAACAACATGTTCTGCAAGACTAGATGAGCGATGTCCTGAGAGAGATAAAAATTAACGGGCTCGCCGAACTCCGCCCTCGAGCACTGTCTAAGTTCCAGAGCCGCCCTGCAGGCCTTTTCCAGTTAACACGAGTCAGATGTTTTATCGATGCTGCTACAGGCAGTGGAAAGACCTGTATCGACTGTCTCAGTCACGCTGCGTGCCAGGTACTGCCTCCTGGCAGTCGCCCGGCATTGATCCGCATCGCGCAGCACAATGAGCAACTTGCGCTGTTTTGTACCACTTGCGACGTACTGCTTCCGATCGCAGTGGTACTGTATTGTTGAAGGTGCTTCACAACCCTGCCCTTAGACTGTGGGGCTGGCCAGGCTTGAAAGGGGCAGAACAGGCAGCGCCATCTGCCTTTCGAATCCTTGCAAAGACGGTCCCTGCTATGCCTTTGTACCTTTTGCTGAAGTAGTTTGAGCAGGGCATCGCTGACCTCAGTACCGGCTTCATCCTCAGACTCTGATGGCATGCCCTGCTGCGCGTCCTCCCAGTCAAAATCTACGTCCACGTCCGCATCGACGACGAAATCGTCTTCGGATTGGGCGCCAGCTTGCATCTCCAGCAGGCCCCGATAGTATTCCTCTGCCGAAGCCCCCTCTGTGTTCAATGCAGGAAATGGTCCTAACAACATGAAAACACATACTTTCTATCGATGCCATCCTGATACGCATGCTGGAACGCATCAGTGGTAGCCTTCCATCAGCGCATGCCACCTGTGATCTGCACGCAGACTTTCACTTTAATTTCCACAGCCACGCAGCGTGGATTGCCGTTCGTGGACAGTTGAAGTAGCATCTTCTGCCGACCGCAATAAGCTGCAGGCACACGCGCGGAGTCGAAGTGAGCTTTCACGCATAGGCAATTTGCTGGTACGTTTGATGCTGTCTGGGCTGACAGTAATCCGACGACGGTGCGCCATGCTCTTCCTGCATCCGCACCACCTGCTGCGTGAAGCCTAGATGGAGCAGCGAGCGCAGGATACAGTTGTCGGGAAGCATTAACGACAATGGAAGAGATAAGTCAGCATTGAAGATTCTGCTCTATTTTTCTGGATGCACTTGAGCATATGCCTCTGGAATACATATGAATACATGTTGCGTCAGTCCATCTACAAAACACCGATGCCTTCTGCAGTCCTAGGGATATGTAGCGATATCTAGAATCTAGCCTTCTCCAACATGACCAAGTTTCCCGATTCTGTTGGGGGATTCAAAGCTTTGGGCTCAGGATTCGTTTAGGGTCCTTTGTAATGTCGACTTAGGGTTTAAGGAGGTCCTCCGACGCATCTTTCCTCGGATAGATGGGGCCTCTGGAATAACCCGAAACCCTAAACCCGGGTTTCTGAATAATGTCAGGTGGGGGGGATCTATAGGGCGACACGCAAGGGTATGGGGGGACCTATGAAGGTTTAGGATTTCGGGATATATGAGGATTTCCCGAAATGCGGAATACCAGCTTGGGGTCCCCATAATAAGCATTGTGATATATTTGGGTCCATATTGGGATCCTTCTGGAAACTATGATGTAGGAATACTCTCAAGAAACCCTACAAAAAATGCTCAGGACCCATGTTTCTCCTTATCATTGACAGTGCTTTGGAAGCGAAACAATCGCGTATCAAACCTGATATTGGAGCTTCTCGAAGTTAACCCTCTATTATCCAAACCTGCTAACTTCCTTATAATACTCCCCATGAATTCCTGGGTCCTCATGTTCCCCAACCCTACACCCTGAACCCTAAACCCTAAAGCCCAACCCTAGGCCCGTTGAGCGGTTCCGATTTGACGCAAGCCTTCATGCGGCGAATAACGCCCTGCTGGGCAAGAGCTACACTCCTTGCTGCCCTCGGGCGCAAAGAGACCTGGCCCACCTTGCCGGTTTTGAAGAAAATAGGAGGGGGGCAGGAGGGCCCAAGTGATATGTGTACGTATTTATATTTATATATATATGGGCTGAAAGAGGCCTTTAGGGGAACATCTAGGGACTAGTTTGAGAAACTCCCACTTTAGGAGGGTGAACATAGACATGATGCTAGGGGAATAATCAGACGGATCAACTTCCTCGCTCCCGACGTTAAACCTCACTCCATAAACGCTAAACCTCAAACCCTGAATAGTCTACTCCCCCACTCCCCAACCTCTAGATTTAGGTTTAAGGGTTTGGGGTTTAGGGTTAAGGTTTTGCACTTGCCCACTGCCCCTTGAGCATCAGAAATCCTAGACCCTAAATGCCCTAAATGCCGAATCACAGATGAGCGTTCACTTAATCATGGGTTCTCCTATCCCCTCCCCCTATGCTACCCTAAGGTTCACCTTGGGTACTGCCCCCCTCAGTAACAGTTGGATAATAAGTATAATATGGTTATATATAGCCCTTAATAGGACCCCTACTGTAGACTGTTACTGGGTGGGGGCAGTACCCAAGGTTCACTCTTTGAGGATAAGTAGGCTTATAAGGATGAATTTAGGGGAGATAGGGCCTAATATAGGGATAATGGACAAGAAAATGGAAACTACTATAATGAGTTATATAGGGATTGTAGGGTACATATTGGGGTTATATTGGGATACCTAAAATTGGGCAGTATTGGGGGGGTGAACCCTAAACCCTAAACAGCAGCTTTGTTTTCCTTTTCCGTTATCTCAACATATCCCTACACAACCCTAAACCCTGGACCCCCAACCTCAACCATAAACTCCAAGCTCTAAAGCCCCAATTCCCTAAACCCTCAACCGCAAACCCGAAACCCTAAACCGTCAACCCTATATAATCCTCAACCCTAAACCCTAAACCCCTAGTACCCTAGAACCCCTAAAGCCTAAAACTCCTAAACACCCAATACCCCTGAACCCCAAAACCCCGAAAACCCCCAACACCCTCCCCCCATTTTGGGAAACCCCCACATGGTTGGCAGGTTAAGCTCCCTTCTGGCGCATGCCATCCCACCGGGCATCCTTTGCCTTTGTTTAGGGCTTAGGGTTTAGGGTTTAGGGGTTTAGGGTTTGGGGGTTTAGGGTTTAGGATTTAAGGTTTGGGGTTGAGGGTTTAAGGTTTAGGATTTAAGGTTTAGGGGTTGAGGGTTTAAGGTTTGGGGCTTACGGTTTAGGGGCTAGAGGTTAGGGATTTATAGGGATTTGGGGGGTTTAGGCGGTTCAGAGTATAGGGTTTTGGGGTTTTGGGGTTTTTGGTGTCAGGTTTTAGAGTTTAGGCGTTTACGGTTTAGGCTGTGGTTACCATAAGTGGAAAATCAGATGGCAACCCTTTTGCAGCTCTATGCAGAAACCCATGCCCAAAAACTAGCAAAGCATCCCCGGCATTTGCGCACATGTATCTGTAGAAGGGGAACCCTAAACCCTAAACCCGCAAACCCTAAAGTCTGGACATTGACTCGGCTGCACTCGCTGGCACCCGGTTGCCCTGTGTAGCTTCCACCCGGGCAGGCGCTACATTCAGAAGCGCCGGAGACTGCGAAATATCCAGGCAAGCACTTCCTGACTTTTTGTATTCGGGTTTAGGGCTTAGGGAATGTAGGGGTTTAGGGCTTAGGGTTTAAGGGTTTAGGGCTTAGGGGATAGGGGTTTTAGGGTTTAGGGGGGAGAAGCAAACGGACAAAGTGTATGAAGGAAGTTAAATCAAACTATCAAAAAACAGATAAACACTACATGAATAATGTGGTTTTATTCATTCTGGTAACCTAGTCTAAGTTCCTACACACAATGCACAACCCATACACTGTTTAACTGTCCGTCTCATTGCCGATTTGATTTTGCTTTTGATTCGCAATCGAAACCTAATTAAACCCTAACCCCCAAAACCTCTAAACCCACCTAAAACCCTAAAAACCCAAGCCCTCAACCCCTAAACCCTCAGCCCCTAAACCTCCAAAACCCTCAAACTCTAAAAACCCTACACCCTAAACCTCGAAACCCCAAATAGCAGATTCCATGTTCTTTTCCATTATCCCTATATTGCCCCTATATAATCCCTGTATAAACATGCTCAAATTCACTAGCCTACCTCGAATTCCTTAACAGTAACCTCGCTTCTGGCACTGGCCACCCAATTCTGCAGAAGTCCCGGCGGGACATATTTCGCATCCTTCCACGTACATGAAATGGAAGTCTTGGCTGTAACACCCCATCTGCTTTGTATAGGGGTAATATGGGGATATTTTGGGTAATGTTCGGGATTATATAAGGATAATGGAAGAGAAAATGGAAACTCGCTATATAGTGGGTATATGAGCCCTGGACTAAATTTGTACTATATCCCTTAATAGGTCCCCCCGAAACCCTATATAGTCCCCTATAAGTCCCACCCAACCTAAACTTAGTCCGTAGCTCAAGCAAGGATTATTAGGTCCCTGTAAAGGGATATACAGAGAGGCGTTCCCTGTAATGTGTTTAGGGTTTAGGTGAAGGGTGCTTCTCATGCTTTCAGTCACCTATTGTTTCCGGCCGTTGAGCTCATTTTGAAGTGGCGAAGCCCATTGTGATAAGCACCATAGATAATACCAAAATGAAATTCGGGCAGGGAAGCGAGCAACGGAAAAGAAAGTAGAGATGTAGGTGTAGGGATTTGGGCTCTGGATACGCAACTAGGATTTCATGCTACAGATTGCGGCTGAGATTGGGGATTGAGTTTAGGGTTCAAGGATATGGTATATTACAGCTACTTAAAGACTTTGGGTGCAAATAATACTGGCAATCATGGAAGCTTCGATGTGAATAGACCTGTTTTCGGCGTATATTAAACTATGGTCATATAACTTATGAGCACAGTCTAAACTCCTAGTATCCCACATGATAACCCCTGGAGTAGTCCCCTATATACTCCCTTATATTATAGAACCCCCTGGAAGGAGTTTAGACTTTGGCTCATTTAAATATACAGTACGATAGCCATTGAGGAAATACTACTGGTAATTCTCTAGCTTCTACGGGTCCCTAGAGGGCACCCCCCCATGTTACCCTAAACCTAAAATCTAAACCCTGAACCCTGAACCCTAAACTGAAAACCGCGGCCATACCTCGTAGGTATTGGACGCTGGGATGCTGCAGAGCCGTCGCGTTGATGAAAGTCTCCTGGTGCCCAGCAGGGCAGATACCTGGGTTTGGGTTTAGGGTTCAGGGTTCAGTTTTTAGGGTTTTGGATTTAGGGCTTAGGTTTCAGGATTTAGGGTTCAGGATTTAGGTTTAGAGATTTGATCCCTAGACTAGCCCCTATAAAATAAGTTGACAGCCTGAATATGAGTGCCCAAAAAAAGAACATGATTTTGACAACCTACCATATCATCCCTATTCAGATAACAGATGACAGTCTATAGCCATGTCTCTTGCCTAAACCCTACATCCCCCGTAAACCCTCAACCCTGAACCCTAAACTCTAAACCAGGGCAGATACCTTCTGCGCAAGTCTGCCGGTTCGACTCATCAAGGCTGTTGAAATGCTGTGAGGTACAAACACAGGAGCCATTGCCTATGGCCATGTGCTTTGCATGTCGTGCGTAAGCATCATCAACACACACCTGAGTGGTACCAGAACGGCCCCAAAATTGTGTATGAAGAGGTTCCCGTGCAACATAATGAGGAAATGAATAAACCCTACAACCTTAACACATTAAACCCGAAACCCTAAAGTATCCCTAAGTGCCCACCGTGACACTCCGCGGCCAGCGCAAGCAACGTCCCTGCCATCAACGGGGCATCTGGTGCAGCTATGGACACTTGCTTGGCCGCTCGTCCAAAAAGGCGTGTAATAGCCTTACTCCCCAAACCCTAAACCCTAAATCCTAAGCCCTAAGCCCTAAACCCTAAACTCTAAACCCTCAAGACAAAAAAAAACAGAAATTGTATTGTATATACTCTCACCAGCGGACATGCAAGTTTGTTTGCCCATTATTTTCATTTAAACCATTTGGTGTTATTTCCAAGTCCCTGCCTCGCCCAAAAGCAGACAGAACCTCGAACAGCCCAAAAATATGGTCTGGCCCCAAACTGCCGAGAAATGGTTTGGGAGAGCCCCAAGACAGCCCCAAACAGCCCCGCAAATGGTTTGACCGAAAGTTGTTGGTTGTAATTTCTCCAAAGGCAGTTCAGTGCCTTGGCTCTCCAGACCATTTCTGGGCTGGTTTTGAGGCTGTTCTAAGCCATGGCCTGGTTTTGAGGCACGCGGTTAAGGTTTAGGGTTTAGGGTTTAGGTTTTAAAGTTTAGCGTTTAGGGTTTAAAGTTTAGGGTTTAAAGTTTAGGGTTTAGGGTTTAGGGTTTAGGGTTTAGGGTCTAGCAATGGTCTGGAGAGCCAAGGCACCAAACTGGTTTTGGACAAGGTAAAACCAAACTTTCGGTCACAACTCGAATCAAAACTTTCGGCCAAAACTGTCGGTCAAAACTTTTTGTGACCCAAACCCCATACAACTTCTATGAATCCTAAACCCTAAATCCTAAACCTTAAACCTGTGAGTAGGTCATCGAGGAATGGATCCATGTTATAGCCCTTATTCCTTGGGTTACCCCCACCCGGTAATGGGTACCACAAGGGACTAGTGTAGGTATATTGAGGCCGTATGAACTCCATATTAAGGAGCCATTGCTATAAGGGGGATTGACCTAAGTTCTTTCGCATTCCTAGACCTTGAATGCTAAACCTCCAATAGTAGTTTCCTAGGTCTTTTCCATTCCCACCCCAAAAACCTTAAATCCCAAACCCTAACCCCTATTGCAGTTACTATTTTCCTTGCCATGCCTTCCCTCAACCCCAAGCCCTACAAACCCCTAAACCCTAAACCTTATAAACCCTTAACCCCTAAACCCTAAGCCCTATAAACCTTTAACCCCTAGAGCCTGTAAACCCTTAACCCCTAAACCCTAAGCCCTATAAACCTTTAACCCCTAAAGCCTATAAACCCTTAACCCCTCAACCCTAAACCCTATAAACCCTTTAACCCCTAAACCCTAAACCCTTAACCCCTAAACCCTAAACCCTATCCATACCCTCTACTAACAACCAGCAAGTAGCCGGCGCTGCATCCTGAACAGTCTGCCAGTGTGCGGTCTCCTGAGTTGCCGTTAAGGGACTTGAATTGAGGGTTTAGGGTTTAGAGTTTAGGGTTTAGGGTTTAGAGTTTAGGGTTAAGAGTTTAGGGTTTAGGGTTTAGGTGTCGGGGTATATGGGGTTTAGGATTTAAAGAGTTTAGGGTGTAGGGATCATCGCTCAGGGCTTACGGTTGGGTAAGCTATCATAATGAGGATACGGTTTAGGATTTGTTGTCTAGGCTTAAGGTCTAGGGTGTAGGATTTAAGGTGAAGGAACTTATGCTGAACTACAAAAGCTTGGATATGGCTTGTATAAGCTTTAGGATTAGGATGTCTTGAACTGAGCTACCACTGTATTGGGCTTAGGGCTTAAATGTTTTTGATGTCAAGCTACCATAGCATGAATACAGATATGAAGCTTCGGGTCTAGGGCTTCAGGTGAAGGATGTAGGGTTAAGCCACCTGAGTCGCGTTTTTTTTGGTGGTTGAACCCAGTAAGATTATATTATATTCCTTATATAAAATACTATACCCCAAAAGGAGGATTTCATCTTACTCTGTATTGTATCCCCAAATAAAATACTACTCACCTTAAGAATCAAACGGAAAGTCACACGGAAATGGTCTAGAAACTGGTGTTATATGGTGTTAATGTAGAGCTTTGAGGAACTCAAATTTGATTCCCGTAATAAGGATACATAACATAACCGTTGATGCGCGCTCCTGATGATGGTAACCATAAACCCTTCACCCTGAACCCCAAAACTGAACCTTAAACCCTAAACCCTATAAACCCTTAACCTTAAACGGCCGGCTATGGGTGGGCGGTGCGTAAGCCTGTCGCCCTCTTTGCGAAAAATCTGTATCTAGCCCCAGCTCAGCACAGCCACAGTTGAGGTAGCACCCACGATAGGCCCGATACGGGAAGGGGTTCTCCTTGCAACCAGTACTGGTTGCCTTATGAAGCAATTACCCTTGACCCGGGAGCTGGTTGGCTTTTCCTGCAGGGGGCCCAGCCACCCCTCCCAGAACCTCCCACACTCCCAAGACCCCTTTCAGGGCTGCCTTTCAGGGCTTCCCGAGCTTCAAGATCCCTTCAACGACAAAAACACAAAATGAAAATGAGTTTGTGTTATTGACCAAGATGGACCTAACTGAGTTTAGGTCTAAACCCTAAAAAAAGTAGGTTTGGGTGGCTTCGCCGCCTGAGGAATTTGTTAGATGGCCTTCTACAGTCAAGCCATAGCAGCACCTCGCAAGCCGCGATGCACTCGACATTGCCTTGCAGCTTGTGCATCGCATGTTCCACGTAACATCACAGCAAACCATAGACCCTATATACCCCAAAACCTAAACCCTGTCCCCTGGCAGCCACCCAGTCTCTGTGGCAGGAGCACAGTCCGGAGGCAGTACAAAGACCTCGTCCACTGCAGGGCGAAGGCGGAACGCAGAAACCTGAGATGCGATATAGGGTTTAGGGTTACGACTTATGAAACATGATCCTTTCTGCTCCATGTATCCCCTTTTTGGGTCCCCAATCATAGTACAGCCCCTTAGCATCCAAGGTACCCCTGCAAGAGCACTGAATTTGACAATCGACCAGGCTTACATAAACCCTAACACCTACAGGGCTAAGCCTTAACCCTCATCTTCAAGAACAAATATAACCCCAAACCCTGAACCCTAAATTAACCCTAAACCCTACACCCTAAACCCCTAAACCCTGAACCCGAAACCCGGAACCCTAAACCCCTAAACCCTAAACCCTAAACCCTGAAC
>CAJNIZ010004655.1:4798-15211 GCA_905231905.1 Symbiodinium pilosum | reverse complement strand
CTTCCGCAGGGAAAACAGCCATTCCGCGTAGTTCGCGTAGGCCCTCCATGTTAGTATAAAGACTTTTATAATTAAAAAACAATGCTCAAATGTGCAAGGCTCGTAAACTCTGCGGTGTGCGCTAGTGTGTGATGCAACGGCGCAGATGTTCCAAGCCTTAACCTCCTAACCGCCAGTACCTGCGACAGCCAGCAGCAGGTCTTGAGTAGTGCGAGAAGGGGGCTTTGGTGACCCCAGCCCCGTAAAAGGATCCTTTTGGAATCATGATATAGTCATCGGTCCTCACCTTGTGGTGGATGGGGTTACTGAAACCCTAAACGATAAACCCTAAAACCCTAAACCCCAAACCCCAAAACCCTAACCTGAGCAGCCCCATGCAACAAGAGAACAACCATTGAAGAGGCTGGCGCGGAGACTGGCTTCGATCTTACTGGCAAGGCAGGCCGTTGCACTGCGCAAGCCTGAAGATGGCTTTAGGGTTTAGGGTTGAGGGTTTAGGGTTTATGGCCTACTGCCAAAAATTTGGGTCCCCATTTGTACACCCACGAAGGGGCCACTGATTCTTTGAAACCCCCGTTTTGGGTGCGTTTCTACTCCCAATGGTTTGCTGCTGCAACTTAGGCTTTTGGTGTCTCCCTGAAAAATGGTCTTTCCTTGAAGGTACCTTCAAAGCTTAATCATTGAAACCAGAAGGCCCAACCAAATTGGTGGTCAGTGTATACAACCCATAAACAACCCATACATGTGCAGTATTCTGGTCCCCTGTAAGGTCCGGTATAAGGTCCCCTGAAACCCCCCTGTGGTCCCTACTTCAGATTAAAACCCAAAGGCCATTGACATAGCTGCTTCTGGACGGCACTGGCTTCCACAATCAGAGGTTGAAACCATGGGCCCCTAATATGAGCCCCTGACCATTAACCCTGGGAACCTTATATACCTACTATATACCCTATATGTACCCCTAGAAGGCCTAGGGGCCCATAGTAGGGGCCCATAATCCTAACCTAAGACACAAGAGTTGTTCAAGGATTCCTCACCCTAAACTGCATGGCAGCTCTTCCGCGAAGAGTGGTGTGAAACCATGGGTTCCCCTAGCGCACCCCCCATATTTCCACGCAAAAAAAATATTCCCCCATGAACTAGCCTTGATGGGTAGCAGGGGAACCCATGACTGAAAGTGGGTATCACCCAGGGGTATAAGCATCTAGGTACCCCAGTAGTACCCTTTTCCCACTTTTTATTTGGGGGTCTCCTTATTAAAGCGGAATAGTAGGAAAAAGGGTAGAGCCCCAGGTCTAATTCCATGCGCTTTGGGGCAAGATTCCGGGACTAGCTTTAAAAGAACAAGCACAACAACAGTTACTCCTTCCTGCAGGCTCCCATAATACTTAGGGGTTCAGGGTTTAGGGTTTATGGGTGTCGGGTTTAGGGGTTCAGGGGTATGTCCGGGGGTCCTGGGCGCCACGCACTTTGAGAGACCCACAGGTGGCCATTGTCACTGGGGCTTCGCGTGGCATCGGCGCAGCCATCGCCGAGCGCTTGGCCAAGGCCTCCACGGCAATTTGCAGAAGCCTGCCGGTGTGCAGGAATAGTAATATCAGCCTAGAGGGGGTTATGGATCCGTGTAGTAGTCCTTTAGAAATCCCAGAATTATCCCTGCGAGCCACGCGCTCATTCCCAGCTGGTATTTAGGGTGCGTTGGTGGCACTTAGGCTTGCTTTTGGGCTTGGGGTTTGCAGGTAGGTGAGGGTTTCAGGTCAATCATGCTTTCGGTTTTCGGGGGTGTAAGGCTGAGAGTTGCCTACAGGGATTACTAGAAGGAGCTTGAATGCATACGAAGAAGCGCGCTCTTTCAATTAGAAAATGGGATCCTCATGCTTCGTAGTTGTGCATACAGATAGACATGAGGTTTTGACATTGTTTGAAGCCCCATAGCAAATTAACCCCACAGTTTTCGGGCCCCTTGATCTTGCACGGGGTCCGGGCCAAGATTTTGGGCGAGGCATCAATTAGGGGTTGTACCCATCAAATAGGGTAGTGTAAGTACGACTAAACTCTGAGTAATTGGGCTTACAGGTGAGGCCTTTTCTGAAGGCTTACAAGATACAGGGCACAATTCAGATCATATATAGTCCCCCTTAATTGAGTAGCTAGAACATGGCTTGGGTACATTATAATATGATCCCCACATACCCCATATTCTATCTACTTATGGGGGACTATGCCTCATGCACCCTCAGATAGCTCGTTTTGGAAGGACATCCCGAATCAGGGCTGAAATGCAGCAAGCAGATAACCGCACTTCACTTTTAGTAGTTGTTGGCTGGGTGTTGGTTTTTCAGTTTTTTGAATACAAACCATAGGCTTTTGGCTGCGAATTCTGAGAATTGGCCTTCTTGCAGTTAGTGGCTCCTGAAGGTATTAACACGCCCATCCCTAGCACAAATTCTCTACACCCAGTAAATCCAAGCCTCATATAAAGTTTTATGTGTACGATACATCAGGTAGCCAAAGGGGGTCGGGAACTGCAGGTTGCGAACTTCAGGTTTCAGGGTTTCTGGGTGATTGTTGAATATAGCAATTAACTTTATCACACTAGAGCACATCAGGTAATGTACAGTGACATTTTAGCAAGATGGTGATTTTCACGTTCGGCGTCAGGTCCGCACTCCACAGCAACAGCTAGCGCCAAATTAATAGAAGCTTTAAGAACTTCTGCATGGGGGCCTTTTAAGGCAGTTACTGGAAAGTTACCAGCAGGGAACTGACCCAAGCTGTAGTCGTGATATATTCCTTGGCAAATGGATACGGGATTCTTGGGGACCCCCGGCCAGGCTGGCGCCGCAGTGGTGGGCACCGCCACATCGGATTCCGGCGCAGAGGCCGGGCGTGAGCAGGTGAAGCCTCAGATGGAGTTAGAGCCATACGATTTGGGGTTGAGGGTTCAGGGGAAGCTTGCACAAATGGGGACCTCCCTAAATACATTATAATCCGGGGCCTTATTGCGGGGTTCCTGTTACAATACGGGTCCCTATATACATGTCTCCAGATTGGGAACAGAAATGTGACTTGTGATCATAGATCGGTCCTTCGATGTCCCATGGCCTTTGTCCCACGCCACATTACGTAGTAAGTGGTCTGGTAACGCAGGTTGAACATGCTGAATGAAAAGAGAAACCCTTCGACTGACATCATCAACTTTGAATGCCTCAGGCCCTTTGCACAACGCGTGGACATCCCCCTTGTGTCGCATTGAATATGCTAGGTCAGCTTAGCGCAACCATCGGTTTACTGTGTACCCTATCCCGGCCAGTGTTCACCCCGTAGACTTCAGAGCCGAAATCTTCCCTACAAAATCCACAAACGGGCTCCTTATAATCATATTGTCCCCCTTAAGTAGATAAACTATGGGGTATATGGGGATCTTATTCTAATATTCCCAAAGCCATATGCTATCTACTTAAGGGGGACTATACATCCACAGCCCCCCCTAGATATTCCCCTTTTCAAAAACCTTGAAAGGCTATTTTGAAGCCGCTGCATGCTGCAGAGGATTCAGGGTCTGGCGTCAAGGGCCATGTCTTCTCTTCTCCGAAACTAACATGAATGCCCACAAAAGGTGGGATGGGAGCCCAAAGACCATGGGAAATTATGAAAAAAAACGCTAGGATTGCCCCTTGAGCTTGAAGGATCTCGTAACATCAGGAAGTTTCAGGCGTATAATTTCCCCCATGCAAGCCTCATAGAGCCCTTACATAGCTCCTAGTCTTTGAATCATAGGCCTTGCATAAGCTTTATGTAAGCGTGCCCACCTGGCAATGCCCCACCCCAGGGTCCGTTAACTAGACCAGAAATCCTAGGTGGGGAGTCCTTGTTTTCCTGGGTCATATACCCAGGGAGCCCAATACTCCTTAATTAAGGAATATAGCTTAAATCATATTAGGGTTCCTGAAGCCCTAAACCCTAAAACCCTAAACCCTAAAACCCTTATAAGCTATGTTCCTTATTTAAGGGGTATTGGGCTCTCTGGGTACCAAAAGCTTCCTGCCCTGAGCCACCAGATGAACCCTAATTTAGGGTTTTAGGGGTTCAGGGTTTTGGGGTTTTAGTGTTTAGGGTTTTAGGATTTCGGTTTTAGTGTTTTAGGGTTTGGGGATTTTAGGGTTTCAGGATTTTAGGGGTTTAGGGCTTTAAGGTTTTTAGGGTTTTAGGGGTCTAGGGTTAGTCCTGAACAAAAATCCTGAACCCTAAATCCTAAGTCCAGTTAGCAGGCCATCTCCGCACGTTTTGAAGGCGACCTCAAGGGCGAGGCTGGCTGTACCTTCTCAGCAAGCCCAATATCTTAGGAGGACCCCCTGAGCAGTAATAGTGACTATAAGGGATAACTGTGATTATCTTAGCGTCCTCTTATATTCCTACTATACCACTTTTACAGGGTGGGTTTCCACCTAACCAATATCCCGGAAGGAAGGAATATACCTTAGATTTCATTACGATCCCAACAATGATTTGTGGCATTATTCCCTAGTCAAGGGGTTTGGGGCTTTGTGGGTTCTCCTTGGAGTCCAACGTTTTCGGGGGTTCAGGGTTCAGCGTTGATAGAGCTTGGACTCAAAGAGACATGTGCAGTTTAGGGTTTAGGGTTCCGGGTATATATAATACTTACCTCCAACAAATGTAACTACTCCCGAGAAGAGCCCGATCGAGATGATTGTTGTTTGAAAACAGAAGGCAAGAAGGAGTTCCATGTTATGTTTTCTGGCGTATGGTTTTGTCTCTATGTGTTCAGGATTGAAAGGTAAGGCCCTAAACCCTAAACCCCTAAACCCTAAGCCCTAAACCCTAAGCCCTAAGCCCTAAACCCTAAGCCCTAAAGGTAAGGGCTCAGGATGTAGGGCACCTTATACCGAAAGCCTACTCCCTAAGCCCTTTCTGGGGATCCAGGTTGCCTAGAGGGTTAGGGCAACAATAGTGTCTCTTAAGGAACTCAGATTAAGTTACCATAATGGGTGTATATATGTATAGAGTAAACTATAGGGTTTCCCCAACATAGTACCTTCAATTAAGCTCCTCAACAGCTACCCCGCAAAGCAAGTACCAATCTCCACTTTCCAGATGGGAGCTTCTGAAAAATCAGGCTGCCCTGCTATGCCGCTCATATGAGCTATAGTCTAAAAACTCCCTAAGCAGGGTTATATGTTGGATTATATAGTGCAGTGTTATAGGGGTTATTAAGGGGGATACTAGGAGTTAAGACTATAGCGCTTTTAGGGTTTAGGGTTTAGGGTCTAATCTCCTTAAAGGGGGCTATGTAGGGGTTCTTATACGGGGTATTAAGGGGGATACCAGGAGTTTAGACTATCACCCCTATAATCCCCTACATAAACCTCTATATATATTTATATATAGCAGTTTCCATTCCATTTTCCATTTTCTTTTCCATATGATTCTCCGCAACCCAGTCTAGCAAACTACAGGCAAAGCCAAATGTCCCAAGCAACAAATGTTCTCAAAATTATGGTTCCCCTTTGGGTATATATAAAAACAAAGTCCATCACATACTATTTAGGGGTACCAAAACAGGATCCTAATTCTGGGAACTACCCAAATTCCAAATTGCTGCGGTATCCACTTTCATAAGCATGGGAGCAATCCAAGCGAAAAGCACCCAAAGCAAGACCTCGTCAGGGCATGAAGTTGGATGTGACAGATTCAGCGAACGTGGACGAGGTGGTCAAGGTCTTCTGGGGTTTGAAAGTGTGCACGTAGCCGAGTCCTTTAGCTATTTCCCTGCGGACATGGTAGCACGCTATAGCAATCCCTTTTTCTCTGGTGACCTCCCCTGGAATGCTTGGAGGGAAGTGCCAGTGTACTCCACAGCGAAGTGGGCGCTCAGGGTTCAAGGGCCACACTCAACAGCTTCGGCCTTCGCCCTAACATCCTTGAATCCGCAGCCGCCGAATATCCCTGTGAAATGCCACAATCTAGACGCCAACGCCATACAGCTAGTTCCTCTATGTTCCCCTTCGTAATCTCTGCATGGCTCGTACAATCCACACAGATTCTAGGAAGAGCCTGAGCACAAGAAGGGCTATAGGTCCGGTTACAGGTAGTTAGTAGTTAGTAAGTACCCTGAGCATCTAAGCGGAGCCTACCTATTCCTGAATCCAAAGACTAAAGCGACTGTATGACCCCAGTTTCCATTTCATGTGTTCATTGTATTTTTCATATGATTATCGATTATTGGCGGGTATGAGTTCGAATTTTGGGAAACTATGCATATCTGTATTTCGTAGTTGTCATTTCATTTTCCATTTGCTTTTCCATGTGATTCTACATTATTCGTAAAAACCCTAAAGCCAAGCGCAGGCCGTCACCGAGAAGTACGGTGCCCCTGACATCCTGGTGAACAACGCCGGTATCACGAAGGAGCCTAGCCATTAGCAGCTTAAGCAGCTCAGTGTTTCCAGACTCCAAGCGTAGGGGCCGTAGGGCCCCTTAAGGTACACCTAGTCGATTCTATATACATAACAGGACCCTAATCTAATCAGCAGTATTCCTCACAGTCACTGTTACTGGGTGGGGGGGTCTACCTCAAGTGTGCCTAGGGTCCTCTTGCTGCAGTTCTGGCTGGCTGGCTGAATACGTTCTGATTTCAGCTTAGGGTTTAGTTTAGGGTTCAGGGTTCAGCACAGACACGTCGAGGATTCCAGGAGCATGTTCTGAGCTTTCCCCCATACACTACAGTAAGGGTCTAAGGACCCAAATAATAGGCTTTTGGGGCCCAAATACTAGAATATCATTGGTATTTGGGCCCTAAAAGCCTATTATTTGGGCCCTTGGACCCTTAGGGCTACAGTAACAGTTGCCGCATAAACTGCTGCTGTAGTTATAGTATGCCCTAGCTCATTTTTCGCTATGGCTGTCAGTGGATCGGTGAGACCGTCAACCCAAGAGTATGTTGGACGCTACTGGGATGAGAAGATGAAGCTGCAGAGACGAAGCACGCACGAATTATTCTGTGGGATTTGCTAATATAGTAGTTTCCATTTGAATTCTCCTTATATAACCCAATATAGTCCCTAGAATCCCTACATAACCCCTAGAATCCAAGATGAAGAGGAGATCCTCTCCGTAGCATCCCAGGGTCCTTCAAGACAAGGGCTCGCCCCAAAGGCAACTGCAAAATTTTGGCCTGCCTGCACGCTCAGAAACCAAAGGATACAGCCAGCAAGTAGTTGAACCTTCAAGATGTTGCCTGCAGTCTGCAATGCCTCCAGGACACGCTTATGATGAGATCCTTGGCCGCACAGCGGAATTCCGCTGTTGGTCGAGGTTGTTTTGTGTGTTTTTCTTTTTTTGGTGCGTCTGGAGATTGTGACGAAGCCTTATAACTTACAGCGGGTGCTGAGTTGTTCAATTTGACTGTTATAGCGCAGGAAGTAATGGATAATGGTATGGCTTGATGCTGCGAAGCTGTTTTACCACTTATCAAACGCAGTCTGATGAGAGACTCATGGAGGCAAGAGTTCGGGAGCCATGAAAGGGAACTTCAAGAAAATCATGGAACGATTTGTGGTTCAACAGGTTCCAACCAAAGACACGCCGTGTTCTCATCGTAGGGCTTCTTGTGGCATAACTTCTGTTCGTGAGGCGTACTCTTAATGAAAACAAGAGGTTGCCAAAATCTTAGTCAAATTTTGGTGTATCTCAAGTAGTAGGGGTCTTAGTGTAGCCTAAACCCCAAACCCTACACCTGTAATAGGGGCCCAAGAGGAACCATGATTTGGACAACTATGGGCATGACTTGGCTGGATATAAGTTTAGGGTTTAAGGTTTAGGGTTTAGGGTCTAAGGTTTAGGGTTTAAGGTTTAGGGTTTCGATGAAGTAGATTCTGGCCAGCACCTTCCAGCGATCGATTTCAATTTAGTCACGAGTATGGTTTTTCCCCAGCCGCCGTGGATCCGCATATGAGCCAGAATCTAAATTCCTTGAAAGGGATTTATATAGGGGATTATCTTGTAGGGGACTACCATAGTGGCCATCGGCGTTTAGACTATAGTTCATTCAGATCAGTTTTAGAGGCTCGTCTTGAAGCGTCCCCTTTCGCGGTTTCATGTTGTCCGAGGGTATCAAGCCCCAAACAAAACCTTAGACCCTAAACCCCTAAAGCTACTACAGCTACTGCTACCACCAGTACCACTACTGCTACCACTACTACTACTGCTGCTGCTGCTGCTGCTGCTGCTACTATTACTTTTACTATTATTATTGTTACTATTACTAGTACTCGTACTCGTACTAGTACTAGTTCTTGTACTACTACTAGTACTAGTACTACTACTACTACTACTACTACTACTGCTATTGTATTACTGCTACTCTCAACCCCCCAAAAAGCTTTGAACCCCTAACCCCTAAAGCCTTTAAACCCTTGAACCCTTCCTCCGCAAGGAATGAAGGAGGAGCAGTGGCTGGACGTCCAAGCCTTAGGGTTAAGGGTTTAGTGCTTACCCCTGAACCCTACACCGTAGGCCCCAAACCTAGTCTGGAAAGCATAGGCATGGTGATAAGGTTCGATGGGGTTGGGAAGCAGGATTTGGATTTCAGAGTTTAGGGTGACGTAGAAGACTGGAAAGTTGCTAATGATGTTCACGAACAGTCCTTCTAGAACTGTCGTGCACCATGCCCAGAACCCTAAGAAGTCCAACTAGATAAGCCCCTACGGCAGACGCCTTTGGACTCCCAAACATCACGGGTTCCCCTACTACACCCCTTTTATACTAACCCCCCTTGGGGTTCCGCCTTAGTTAACCTTAACTAAACCGAGTTACCCCTAGATAATTGTAACTGAGGGGAAACCTAGGGGGGTATAGAGGGGGGTAGTAGGGTAACCCATGAAAACAGAGATATGCTCAGGGACGCTCCATCCTTTGGCGCATGGAAGAAATCTTGCACCATCAGCCTTTACCTCTCCCACCCAGACCCCCAAAGGGATCTAAAAATTCGATCCATTAGAAGAATGTGGGGAGTTATATGGAGATTATAACCGGGTTAATATGGCTTTCTATAGGGGATCTAATTTATAGATCCTCCCCGACATCGGGGCAGGGTAGCTTACCCCTTAAACCTCCCAAACCCGAGGCCCTGCACCTAGCAGCCAAAATTTGTACATCGGGGATACAGAGTGGATAATGGAAAAGAAAATGGAAACTACTATTTAGGGTCTAGGGTTTAGGTTTGGGGTTTAAGGATCATACCTAACCTCTTGGATTTCGATTCTAGACCCTGAACCCCAAACGCAAAACCTCGCCACCCCCAAAACCAAAAAGCCTTCAGCCATATTTATATGAGCTATAGTCTAAACTCCTAGTATCCCCCTTAATACCCCCTATAGCAGTTCCCTATATACTATCCTATATATCCCCCTTCTAAGGAGTTTAGACCATGGCTCATACGTATACAAGTCCTGCCGAGTTTAGACTGCCTGGGGGTTTAGTTATAGCTGACAAAGACTTTGCAACTACCCGAAAATGTTATAGGGTTATATAGGGTTATATGGGGTTACATAGGGGTTGTATTGGGGTTATATAGGGATAATGGAAAAGAAAATGGAAACTACTATAGTCTATGGTTTTCCCTGGACCCACATGAAAAGCGGGCAAGGTGTTTTTGTAGTAAGGTAGTGACTATGAGGGCATAAGAAAATTATGTGCCACATGAGCTGGGTTGCGTCTTCGATCTCATCCAGACGCGCCTGCAGGAAGGACGGTCACCGAGTCAGAATCGTCACAGTGCAACAGGAAAACAATATTTTGCAAACTACAAGATTATTGGGGATGATATAACCGGCCAATGTTGAAATAATTTCTCATGTTTATTGTGCTAGAGGCCTTTGAAGTTAAGCTTTGCAATAGTACCCCCTTAGCAAGGAACCAGCTTAGCGGTTTGCACTCTTTTTTCTCGGCTTTACGTGTGGGACCATGGGGGTCCTCATAACCCTATGCAGGAGTAGGTTTGAACATAACTTTGAAGAATTTGTCATGGGCCCCAGGTCTACCCTAGTAAACCCTAAACCCCAAAGCCGAAAACCCCAAATCTCTTTTGTATGTGGGCCGTTCGTACAGAGCCACCGCAGCCCTAAACCACCAACCTGGGTTGGGGTGCCACCAAATGAGCCATTGTCTAGACTCTAGCATCCCCCTTAATAGCCCTTATAGTAGTCAGTAGTCCCATATGGCTACCGCTCGATATGAAAGGTCCGGAACAAAGGCGAGCGCACATCCCGATCCAGACCCCGTTCCAGACCATCGAATGCAGTACCTGAAAAGTGATGTTGAACTGGGTGTCCGGTCCATACCTGTTCCATGCCCGTTCCACACCAAACAAAGTAGTTAGCACATACTCACCCT
>CAJNIZ010004654.1:2776-21024 GCA_905231905.1 Symbiodinium pilosum | reverse complement strand
GACTATGGCTTATATAGGGATTATACTCCCCTATTCCCTACCATGAACCAGTTAGGTGACTGCGCGAAGTTTGGCCGACTTGTGCGAAGCTGTGCGGCCCAATTTTCTTTGGGGGGACCAGGTAGCTAGGATACAATGAACCATGGGGTTTAGGTTCAGTACTGCCCCCCCTCAGTAACAGCTGGATAATAATTATAATATGGCTATATATAGCCCTCAATTAATAGGACCCCTAATATAGACTGGTACTGGGTGGGGGCAGTACCCAAACCATGGGGTTTAGGGTTTAGGGTAGGCTTCACCTAATCTGTCAGGCTCATGCAGCAATTAGTCACGGTCCTACTCCAAGCTGCTCTTACAAACCTCTGACATACCAGGGGGTTAGTAGGGAATAAGGGAATACATTATATGGGGATTATGTAGGAAGTCTACTCCTTATTCCCTACTAACCAGCAGTGAGTATCCGCAACTTTCAGGCCCCCCAAGGAACTCCATAAAGCAAGAGCCTTTCCTTTTCAAAGCGCACTATCCCCTGTCCTGTTGCAGTTAATGAAAAACAGCTATTGAACACCACAGGGCTCCTCCCGTGAAAAAAGCTCCTCCAATGAAATTCTAAATTTGAAGCTACTGAGCTTCACCAAAGCCTAGAGCTACTGAGCTCCGCAACTCCCTCCTATTGAATTCGATTGGAAATATCTACTTCGCTCCATAACGCTCCTCCCATTGAGTTTGAGTTCGACTTTAAACAGCTACTGAGCTTTGCAATGAGCTCCGCAATGCCTCCCCAATTCACTCTACTCCTAAAACTGATATAGAGCTCCAATCCATCCTCCAATTTATCTTAGTTTAGGGTTTAGGGACAGGGTTTAAGCTGTTTACAACTACAACCCAAATTTGTTTCGAGGGGATTCCCCACCCACACTTCCGACTAAGTAGGGCCCATTTTCGTTGACCGTATTTTGGAAGTATATGAGCGACAGTCTACACTCCTATTATCCCCCTTAGCAACCCCAATAATATTCCCCTATAATCCCCTAAAACAACCCCCTCGAGGAGTTTAGACTATGGCTCATATCATTGGATATTTAGATCCTTCAAGGTCCGACACATCAAGCAGGCACGTAAGCACATTATGATACTGTGTATCGATTATCCTTTTCCCAGAAGAAACCGCCCCAACCCCGGATCATAACGGAACCCCTCTAATATAGTACCACTATCTATGAGGCGGAAGATTCACCATTACTGAGTTACTGTTAAGGAACTTAATTTAAGCTACTGTATTGGGGAAACCCTTTTAATTCGTATACATACCCATTATGGTAACTTCAACTGAATTCCAGATTGCGGGGTGGGGCGGGGGTACGGGAGGGGCCCGGCCTTCTTCATTGTGGCAGTGCTTGTTTGACCGTCTTGTATCTTTCATGTTGTTAGGTTTTAGGGTTTAGGGGAGGCTTGGTGAGGAATGAAGGAATGGCATCTAAGTGTCATTACAGAGAATTAAAATGGGGACTGCTGCATATGAAGGGATCAATGGCCGCTGTGCCTACCAAGCGCCAGGTGGGTTTGCCCACCACAGCTACATTTTGCCGCCAAGAAGCCTCTCGAGAAGCTCATCCGGCTTCCTTCTCAAACCCTACACCCTAAACCCTTAACATAAAGGGCTCGTTTCGAGGTTGGTAGGTAGTAGGTGCCACTGCTGGAGAAGATCTTGCCCTTACTTTTCCTACGGTTGATACAAAACAAATCCCACATGACCTTTGGTACTTGTTGTCATGCAGGGTTGCTAATATCCCGCGTAGCATGCAGGGTCCTTGAGATGTTGCAGGATTTCTTCCTTGAAGAGTACGACTGGGGCTGTGATGAGCTATGGCTACATGAGCCATTGTCTAAACTCCTAGCATCCCCTTAAGAACCCCTATGGTAGTCCCCTATGTAATTCCCTACAGGTGTGCTTCCCTCCAAGCCTCCCTCCATCCCTCTGCCCCCTCCTCCCTCCCTCCAACAAGTGGTGCGAGATACTATTAGTAGTTTAGGGTTTAGGGTTCAGCGTTTCGGGTTCAGGGTTTAGGGTTTAGGCTTTAGGGCGTAGAGTTTCGGGTTTAGGGCTAAATCTTAAACCATAAGCTCTAAGCCCTAAACCCTGAGCAAAAGAACACTACTGCTCAGAACGGCCCTGATTGAACCTGGATCTGTTTTAAAGGGCGGAACTGATAAATGATGACCCATCCACCCTGCCTGACTCTGGCCTTCGGTTAGCTGGGAATGGAGGAATGGAAAAGAAAACGCAAACTATTGTAATGGGTTCTAGTAAATGGGTTATATAGTACTAGTATAAGGATCCATTCCTTCATTCCTAGTTAACCAAACGCCAGTAACCCCTCCACCCTGCCTGATTGTCGCAGCATTCTACCCGGGGGCTTATGCGCGTACGCTTTGTGTTCATGGGTAGGCTATTGTGAAAGGACTACCTCGGCACGGAGTCCCGAAAAAAGAGAAAAAAGGATCCTACTTGATGGCCCGTTTGGATGGCAAAAATTGAAACAGTACCCTAGACACCAAAGCTTATGCCTTGAACCCAAACCCTAAATCCTAAACCCAAACCCTAAATCCTAAATCCAAACCCTAAACCCTAAACCCTAAATCCTAAACCCTAAACCCTAAATCCTAAACTCTAAATCCTAAATCCTAAACTCTAAATCCTAAACGAGCCTGGGCAATTCGCCCAATTGATCTCCTCGGCGCTTCAGGATTATCTAGGTGTAGAGTTTATGGTTTGGGTGGTACGGCACATAGACCCCCATCCTACCCCCCCCTTGAAGGGAAACCTAACTTCAAGTCTAGTATCTCTTCTATACAAACTTGGGTACCCACCAAAAAAAAGGATAGGTTATAGGGGTCTAGGGAATGATACCGGGATGATCATACAGTTGATTGGAGGGGTGTAAGTGTACTTACTGAGAAGTCAAGTGGTACTTGAAAAGGCTCCTGGCGATGTTTTTAAGTAGATTCCCCTATTCAACAATCACAACAACAAAGAAAATTAAGAGTTGGCGCATAGGTTTATAAGGTTCAGGATTACTTCCAGGGTCAGGGGGGCTGCGTGAGAAAGCAACTTATGGGGATGGCTGGGCTTATCTAGCTTTCGGTCTTAAAAGTATACTTTATGAGCCCCCCAACTTCAGTAAGGATTTGGGCTCTAGGCTTTTGAGGTAAAGAGTTTGAAGTTTAGCATTTAAGGCTTGGGGTTTAGGGATGGGTTTACCCAAGTCCCAGTTCTGGGAATGGAGGTGTAGCAGTTTGTGGATTTGCTCTCCCACTCCCCCCCAAGCACCACAAAGGTTGGGGTTGCAGCGTTGGCTGAAAGGGGCAGGAAGCTGACGTGAGGGGTCTAGGGTTCGGGTGTCAACCCTAAACCCTAAACCTTAACCACCCTTGGGATCTATGGATTCCCGGATCTATGGATGTACAATAGGACTACAGAAGTCCTTCATGCACTCCGGAGGTGTTTATTTCAGGGAACAAGCACAGCCATAATCCTCTGGGACGAATGTGACTGCAAAAAAGGGAGTTTACTCAGAACCTCCATACTGCGGATGCAGGACATCTTGCGCCCCAAAATACGGTAAGCCTTGGGGTATAAGGTATATCAGGTGGCGCAAGATTTCCTCGATCCACAGAAGCAAACCCCACAATGTACCTCACTCATAGGTCTAGAACACCTGGGGTTTAGGTTCTAGGGATTAGGCTTTAGCGTTCAGGGGACTGAAGCTGTAGTCATGACCCAACTAGAAGTCCGGATCCGCAAACCGCGCAGGCCCGGAAAGATGCAATCCTGAAACCTTAGCTACCCGGAGGCCGCTCTATTCAATGGTTCCTGCTTTGTACCCCTAAAGTCGTACCCCTAAAGGGTTTCTCCAATACAGCCGCAATATAGCCCTTATATGAGCGCATGTAGTCCCCAAGAGTCCCTTAAAAGGCTCCCAAAACCCAGGGATACAACCCTAAGGGTACAAGCCTGAAACCCTTGATATAGACAGTAGTTGCTCTTTGGCCTGGCAAGTTTCTTTTGTAAAAGATAACAGTATACCCAAACAGGCAGTATATGAGGTAAGGTCAATGTTACCCAGTGGAGCTGCGGATCACTTCTTATCCTCCATCTTAAGGGTACCTGGGCGCTATAAATGCATACATACTTGTGGAATCCTTTGAAGACACCGTTCTGTCAGGCTGTCGTGAATGCGCTTCTGTGCCCGACATATTTGCACGTATCTGATACTAGTATAGTCCATGTAAGGAACCCTATCGTCCGCTGTTAAGGGTCCCTTCAGTCCCCTCATATGGCTAATGTTGACAGTAGCTTATACAGGAGCCTCTAGGTCTTTCGAAAGCTTTATTAGACTCTAAACCCACAGCCCTAAATCCTAAACCCCAAACCCTAAGCCCTAAACCTCATAAACCCTAACCCCAACAAGCTCACCTTCGACGAAGCTTTGTGCTGGCCAAGCCCTACTTCCAAGGTTGGTGGATTTAAGGGGATTTAAGGGGTTTAGGGTTTAGGGTTAAGGGTTTTGGGTTTTGGGGTTGAGGGTCTGGGGGTTTAGGGTCTAGGGGTCAAGATTATGGCGCCTTTTCTGGGGTATACACATCAGGGTCCACCTTTCATGGAGAGCTAGCGGTACAAGGGGGGGAAAGGGAATAGAAGGTCTTCTTCAGACCTTATCTAACCCTGATTTAAGCCTTTTGGGCTATTGAAGCTGCTTACAGCCCCCTCCCTTACAACTCTCCCCAACTCCGCATGACTGGCATTATACTGGGAACCCCACAAGACATGATAATTCATACAACCATCCATGTAGAAAATAGATTTGTGACCCCTAAGCCATCAAAGAAGCAGTACTAACCAAGAACCCCCAGCTTTCTCCATAACTAACCTACTTATCGATTCCCACGATCCTCTAAGTACGCCATCATCAACAACCCCTCAAATTATCCTCCGCAATGCTGTGAAACCTCTCACGGCTTTGGCTAGTGGAGGGCATCGTCTAACCTCAAACAGCTGAGCCCCTAGACACTGAACCCCAAGCCATAAATGAAATCTTCACTCCTAACTGGTTAACAATGGCCCAATATCCAGCAAAGAAGGATACTACATGCGTTTGAGGGTCCAGGTACGCCCTGATCCTAGAAATCGAAACGAAACCCTAAACAGTCGTAAAGGCTCCGCGTCATCCACCGTCATCCGCACCGTGACCCCCTCAACATAGCCCCGCGCTCGGGCGAGTTGGGCCTTCGAAGCAAGTAATGCCGAATCGTGTGTACGGGCGATATTCTGGGTAAGCATACGTACATTTATATACTTGTATATATATGCATATATATATATATTCATGTTCATATCTGGGGTCTAAGGTTCAGCGTTTACTGTTTCGGTTTTGAGGTTTGGGGTCTAGAGGCTCAACAAGCTTAACATGGCTTTGGGGTAGTTTGTGATTTGTAGGTCTGGAAAATGAAAGTCGCCTACTTGGAGGCCCATGGGACTTAGTAACTACGGAGAACTGGGCTTATAACCGTACGTATAACCCCCCCTAAATGGGCTTATAGGCGTTACCCCAATTATAGGTAGTGTTATAACCCAGTTATAAGTAGTTACTAAGTCCCATGGGCCTGCAAGTAGGAATTCGTCCCTCGACCGCACACCCTGAAGAGCGAAAGCCCTACCCACACAGCTCAATGCCTAGGTTTTCCAGTAACCTCTTAATACTAAGGGTACCCTTTTTCTCTTTTCCTAATGTTCTGCTTTGAAAAAGGAAACCCCAAAATAAAGAAAAGGGTACTACTGGGGTACCTAGATACGGATTCCTCAGATAGCATTCTCGCTTCCCCCGTTTGGGGTAGAGTAGTGTAAGCCAACTCCGAAACAGTATTCTTCAAAAAAGGACAGCAACCTACACATTTTCAGGCTCGATGCTTCTGTGAGGGAGTGTAGAGTGATTTGTGTGGCATTTGGGGGTTTTGGATTGACGGCTTTAACGTTTCAGGGTTTGAAGGTGGGGTGTCTACCTCAAAAACAATTTTAGAATGAATTGGTAGTGAAACCTAGACGGATACATGCGGCAGTTCAAATAAAAATTGAGATCCCTTAACATAACCCCTGAAGGTTTTCAACCCCCCGCACTATGGGAGCCTAATGGGGTCAGCACTCGGAGTAACCTGGTGTGTAGTATAGCCGTCCCTAGACTTTTTTGGCGAGTTCTGACAGCAGTCTGTAGAAAGAACCCTTCATAGAGATCCTGAACATTCCTTTGCAATCTCATGCATGCATAGGGTCCCTGAGATTACGTCTATCCTGAGAAACCTGAATTGTGCACCTTTCCCTGACCCAGTCCTTAACTAAACCCTCAAAAGTCGGTAGGCACCCTAAACCCTAAACCCTAAACCCTATTGCCTTTTTGGCTATTCTTGGAGGTTTGGGTCGTTATTCTACATACTTTGGTGGCCCAGGTGGTCGTTCTTCGTGGCTTCAGTTTTGCTGCTTATGCCCAGGGCTTTGGAACTAGGTTCGGAGAGCAGGCTTTCAAATTTGGAATTCAAATACCTCTTCTTCATTCTTCACCCTAAACTCTATAACCCTAAACCCGAAACCCCTAACCCCCTATGTAATCCTACAAATATCCCGCATAACTCATCAACTGTGGCTTTCCTGTTCACGGGCACTTTTTGGGTTGAGGGTCTACTGCCCGGGCTGAACCCAAAAACCCTTAACCATACTGGTGCTTAGTAGGGAGTAAGGGAATATATTCTATAGGGAATATTGAGGGATCATATTCCCCCACTCCCTACTAACAAGGAGTAAGTAAAGGCCCTCAGTGCTTGATTAGAACTACACTCCCCCCCACTAGCATGCAGGGCCATAAAGCCTCCTTTCAAAAAGCAGGAGTAGTCTCTTTCGCACATGGCTTCAATACGACTCCTCGGAATTACCCGACCTCATGGAAGTCCTTCGGAGAGTCTGAATGATAAGAGCACACCAGGCTACTGGGTTACTTCATCATCCAGCGGTTTAGGGTTTAAGGTTTAGGCTTTGGGGCCATATCCAGCCTTGTTTGAATTTTAGGGTATCCTACATTATGACATCATGTCTGCACTGAACCCCGAATCCTCTTCCCCCCCTTCCCGGAAGCGCAGCACCTCGGCAGGCGGGGAAAAAAAAAGACCCTATCATTGTTTTTGAGTGCAATCTAGTCCAAACCCATAACCTGATCCTTCGAACGTGGAAGTCTCCAGGCACCCCAAGCCCAAAGACGTAGCATTCCTGTCATGGCGCTTATAACCCAAACATATCCCACACCTCCCTAAGTATGTTTAGCATTTATAGTCCCCCTTAAGTAGATAGAATTTGGCTTTGGGTATATTTTAATAAGATACCCATATACCCCATGTTCTATCTACTTGAGGGGGACTATAGGTTTTAAGGTTTTGGGTTTACGGCTTCGGGTGATTAGAGAACCTGCAGTTCCAATTCCAATGCAACCAGCAGAAGCACCTGATCGGCGCAGCCAGCACAAAAGTCCAGTCTGCAGGCATCACACCGGCCCACTTTCTCCTGCGCGGCTCGGGGCTGAGGGTTCAGGGTCTTGGGAGCAACATCTTAAGTTTCAGCGTATACTTGGAGGTTCTCTAGGGATCGCTGTAGGGGACTCTTATCCTTTTGAAATGGACTGTGGTGTTTCCCCTTGTAGTCTAGGATGATTATACAGACATTTAACTCAAGGCTTGAGATTCAGGATCTAGGACTCTGGGCTGACGGGGCGGAGTCTAAGGATTTCCCTCTTCCCCTTAGGCCTGAACCCTAAACCCTAAGCACTAAACTTAAGCTTTAGGCGGGAAATCACCCCTTGACCCTCCAAGCTGAAAACCCATACTCAGCCCTTGCAAGGGCCCCTGGCTCCTGCGTGAGTTCCCGGCTGCAAGTAGCGCAGCAGGCACCATCAAGAGCGAAGGCCTCTGAGAGGTTTGGGGCGTAGGGCTTTGTATGATTGAAGGTTTGGGGGGCTCAGATCGTGCTCTAGGACAAAGACTTGCTGTTCTGGGTGAAGCTCTTGACCTCAGGATCTTACCTCAGCGCTTCCAGTTCCCAAAGCCCGGAACTCCAAGCCTGGGTTTCTCAATCCCAAGCCCAAAGGGGTAATATTAGGGTTGAATAGGCATAATGGACAATAAAATGGAAACTGCTATAGTATTTTAAGGTTATATGGGGATAATTGAAAAGAAAATGGAATCTATCAAATGAACAAGAACCTCACGCCTTTTATGGTTAGGCAAATTACGGAACACGAGCGTTCTCCATCTCGGCGGTTGTGAGAGACCATAGGGTACATCCCAGCTACAACTTGAGATCTCTCCCACTTCACATAAGCTACAATCTAAAACCCTCGTATCCCCCTTCGATAATACTCCCCCATATAATACCCTATATAACCCCCTTTCAGGAGTTTAGACGAAAACTCACATCGCTGCCGCATTGTTCGCTCTAAGCATTACAGCATGAGGCGACCATCTGGGCTGTGCCACAGATGAGTCCCATACACTGTCCTTGAAGTGGGTTCAGGGTTTGGGGTTTAGGGTTTAGGGTTTGGGGTTGAGGGTTCAGGGTTTTAGGGTTTAGGGTTTAGGGTTTGGCATCAGCCTCTCTCAAGCACCAAGCCCTAAACGTTAAACCCTAAACCCTAAAGCACCAAGCCCTGCACCAAGCCATGCACAGAGCTGGCAACGACATTGGTGTTTTTGGGGGGGTCGAAGATTCTTCGGCAACTTCACAGCTTCCTGTACCTCCACTTTCAGATTTAATGCACCCCTTAGGTGCCCGCTTCATTCATCTTAATTTAATCATGCCTAGCAACAGGTTATGTAGGGAAAGCCAGTGACGTAGTATGAGGTTTAGGGTGCAGGGCTTAGAGTATAGTACTTTTAAATGGTCCAAGGACCCAAATATTAAGAGTTGAGGTCCCAAATACCGTTCATATTATAGTATTTAGGCCCAGAAGCCCTAGTATTTGAGTCCTTGAAACCTGAGGGGTAGTATAGGGAGGTTGTAGGGGAACGCCTTCCTGCATGCCTTCCTGGGAGCAAGGGCTTCTTCCTGTGCTGCCTTGAAGATAACTTGGGTCCTGCCCCCACCCATTAACAGTCAAAAAATGAGGTCATATTAAGTTAAGGGCTCTATATGACAGTGATATACATACTATCCAGCTGTTAAAGTTAATGAGAGGGCAGTACCCAAAAGATAACGCACTTCGATCCTGCAGGGAAGCCTTCATATGCAGGTGTGCAAAAGTACAGGGATCTAGGGCCTAGTTACAGCGGTCTGGCTAGGTCCGAGAAAACCAAACCCAAAATCCTCAATCAGAACCACCGCCCGCCCCCGGCAAAAGTTCAGGGCTTACAGTTGCGGATTTTAGCGCATGTCTTTTACCCCACACTGAAGTTGAAGCTAACCGCCACGCAACCTTTCATATCAAGAAAGAATTGACGGGAATACTGAGAGGGTTCCAGGGGGGGTTCGTAAGTAGATTAATGATGGACAACTGGAGTATTTCGTGGCTTATAGGGGTTGAAAAAATACTTACCAAGTCTCCCTGACCCTAAACCCTACATGAAATATGGTAGATTCCATGTTCCTCGCTGTTCCTTACGAAGCCCCCCTGTTGTTCAACCCAATCATACTTTCATGCCTCGCATACGCATGGGAGTCTTGCTAGGGTTTAAGGTTTACTGGGTTGCTGTTCAGGAACCTAAACTATAAGTTACCATACTATGGGCATATAGTGAATACTAGGGTTTCCTGCATGTAGTGCCTGAATTGCAGCTCTGGTAACTGAATTGAACTTCCTTAACAGCAACCCAGTTTCGGAAGGTCACGCGCACCTGTGTTGAACAGCCCCTCACTTTCCCAACCTATGCGGCGAAATTAGTTAAGGGCCACCCTAGAAGCAGGGGACCGAGTCACCCTGACCGTCATTGCATTGCCAATGTCATCAGGACTAGTTTAGGGTGTAGGGAAAATCGTTTCAAGCAAACTTCACTGAACCCTAAATCCTTCGCCCTACACCCTAAACCCTAAATGGAACCCTCCATTTTCTTTTCCATTATCCCAAAATAACCCTTACACCTGTATATATATATATATTTATTTATTTGATGTACATATATAATTCCCAAGCCTCTTCACCCCCCGAAATCCAGCCTCTTCCAAGGTGTGGCCATCAGGACATCGGAGAGCCTTCCGCAGCTTGGCTTGGGACGGCGGGTTTTACGGTTTAGGGTTTAGGAACATACCTAAACTACAGCAGTCTCCATCATTTGCCGAGATATACAATAAACCCTGAAGTCTAAAGGTGGTGCAAGATGTCTTCCATCCACCGCATACTTGTAGTCAATCAAGGTCTGCAGGTAAAGCGTACTGAGAAAAGGTTTAAGGCCTAGGTTTAAGGTTTAGGGATTGGAAAGTTTTCAAGAATAGGGGAAGAGACCTCTAAATGCTGTAGTCCTTGTTGTAGGTACCCTAAAATGGTACCCCCAGATGGTTCTCAAATTTTGGGAAATCCTAAACCCTATGAATCCGCGCATGATGCCAATCTCCATGTTATTTTCCATTGTCTTTTGCACTTGATTCTTCTCCATTGTTGAGCTAATGTCCCTATACACCCTTACCCCGAAACCCGGCACCTAAACCCTAAACCTATAAACCCTAAAACCTCCAAACCCTAAACCCTACATACACCCTGGACCCGAAACCCTCAACCCTGAACCCCATTTGAAAGCCTCCAACGTGGAGAAAGGCCACCAGAAGCACCCCTCGGGCGTCGCCACCCTGCTCGGGATTCAGGCTTGTAAGGGCTTGGTATCTAAAGTTTAGGGTTTGAAGGTTTAAGGGTTTGGGGCTAGGAGTTTAAGGTAGGGCCTGGGGCTGAAGATTTTGGGTCGAAAGGCGGTTTGCCTAAGGGTTCAGAGCCTCAAGGCAAGTTTAAGGTAAAGGTAGCCGTTTGCCCTGCCAGTTCAGGGTTTTAGGTTTGGGTTTTGGGTTTAGGTAGGCTTTGGGGTTAATGGATAATCTTCATTCTTAAGGTCCACGGTTCCAGATTTTGGGGTCTAGGGTTTCACAGCATACTTGGAGGTCCGAAGCTAAGCAGCAAGAAAAAAAGGCTAAGCCAGAAGCTGCAATCCAACTTGAAAACCGGGATGCTTGCTGCTTCAAGGGTGGGCTTTGGGCTTTGGAGTTTGTTGGGGTCTGCTGCATCTATGGGGTTTCTAGGACTTAGGAGTCCCTTTTCAGGAACTTTTATTCGGGGGAAAAGATATTGGGGTCTATACTGGATCCCCCTATTCATGGAATCCCCCTATGGCTCAAGCGTTCGCCCAAGACAGAACAAGAATCGTAACAGGTCCTTGAACTGATAGACGAGAATAAGACACCATGACATCCCTCTAAGACGCACAGGCTGCGCCGAACAGCAGCCTGCACCCAAAATCAATCTGCACCGTTCAGTTGAGGTGCAGGGTTTCATGGTTTAGGGGTTTGGGATAACAAGAAAGAAGTACGTGCCATAAAGGCCCAAGCGCCCAATACCTAAATGCTTGAGATCTTGGTACTGGTAAGCCCTAAGCCATAAGCCCTGTTTTTGGTACTTGTAAACCCTAAGCCCTGTTCAGGGGAAGTGTGTGGTCGCGGAGTATTTGGAACCCAAGGGTTGGTATTGGATTAGAAATGAGGGTTCCCTTATCAGGTTTCTTATAGGTGATTGGGGTTTAGGGAGGTTTTAGGGCTTAGGGTTTAGGGGAGTATCTGGAGACCCTAAACCCTACATGGCTAGAAGCGGTGAAATCCGCAGAGCAAGGGTGGCGTCGGAGCCGCAGATCTGCGAACATCCAAGGAATGTGACCATCCTTTACCTGAAAATCTATACTTCGAGGCCCATGGGACTTAGTAACTACTTATAACTGGGACTATAACCCTACTTATAATTTGGGGTAAGCCCTACAAACCCATTTAAAGGGATTATAAGTAGAGTTATAAGCCCAGTTCTAAGTACTTACTAAATTCCGTGGGCCTCCGAGTAGGTGTAGGGACTTGGGTTTTGGGATAAGGGATTATGGTTTCTTACTCCCCGAAGCCTGGACCATGATTGCTAGTATAAAAACCCCAAAGTATATGTTTGTAGTATCCTAAACCCTGAACTTCATACAACCCTATATACGCCCATATGACCCTGAATGGCTTCCTTGACCCTGAACCCCAAAACCTGGACCCTTATGGTTCGTGCTGCGGGCCACAACTTCCAGGAATCGGGCCTGGAATCCGATACCCGTTGAGGTCTAGGGTCTAAGGTTCAAGGTCTCAGGGGTTTGGGGTTCAAGGTTTTAGGGTTAGGGCTTTAGGGGTTTGAGGTTTAGGGATTGGGATTTTGGGGCTTTGGGCTTAGGATTTGAAGTTTTGGGTTTTTGAAGTTTAGGGACCCTACTTCTAGGAAGTTGAGCACTTACCTTACCTACTCATGCGAAGCTCCAACCAGACCCCCCAAACCGAAACTCCTAAACCGCAAGCCCCTTTTGGCCTAAAATCCTCAACCCCTAGGCCCTTTGAAGCTTGAAAACCTATACAACCCTAAACTAGTACAGGGGCCTAAATACTCGCCAAAATCATGTTCAGGTACATTTGAGGTACCCTATACCGGACTTCCACAAGGACTCTAGGACCATGATCTTGGCAACGGTCCCTTTAGACCCCTTGTATAAGCCCAGCTTCCATTTGATTTTCCATGTTCTTCTCCCATTCATTTTCCATATTCCCTAAACCCAAGCCCTAAACCTTATTCTACATCTAACCTACTGTGGCCCCCTACATGACCCAGACTCAATGGCTCGCACGCCTGCACCTCTGGCGAAAAACGGCTTCCACACGACCCTGTTGCCCCAATGCCTTGCACCGGAGCTTTCTTGAGAAAGCCGTGGAAGAGGATGTTAAATTCAAGGGTTTAGGGTGTTTAAGGGGCTGCTTAGAGCCTAGAAAGTACCTGGACCCGACGGAACACACAGCGTTAGGCTGCATTAGAGCTTTGAGGGTTGAGGGCGTTGCGGTCTGTATATCTATATGTACATGTATATATGTATACATACATGTATATGTGCAAGCTTTCACTGTTCTTGGAGCCCCAGTATACCCCTAGACCCTACAACCTTTCAAGCGTGGTTCCGTATCTGTAGTCCCCTTCGGAGGTAGCAAAAACCTAGTATTGGGATTTCAGTTGAGCTAACCAGCAACAAAACTAGCAAAGAACTCAGGTATTAGCCAAGAATAAGGAAGACATTCCTGAAACCCACACATGAAACCGTTCAAGCCCTTCTCAGTAGATCCCCGGGATCCGCCACAGCTCTTAACCACAAAGTAACAAACCAGAAACCCTGATCCCCAACCCTTCAGATGTCACTCCAAGCCCTCCAAACCATCATCCCCAATCCCACGCTCAATCCTGTAAATCCTACGCCTTAATCCCTAGCCCCTAAACCCTAATTCCCCAAATGCTTAACGTTAATCTCTAAACCCTAATCGGGCCCCAAATCCTAATGCCCAAGCCTTAAACCCTCCTTATCTGGACCCCTGAAATATGTAGAATTATTGCCCTTTTTGACTGTTTTTAAGTGTTTAAAGCTAGTATTGTACATGCTTTTGGGGCTTAGGTAACCCTAAATCCTAAGCCCCAACTCCCACACCCTAAACCCCAAACCTTAAATCCTAAACCCCAACTCCCCCTAAAAGGTTTTGGGTTTAGGGTTAAACCCTGAGCCCCAAACCCTAAACCTCATGAAGAGCAAGAGAGGTGCTGCAGCCATGGGTGAAGACCAACCCATAGTCGACTTTCGTGTGTCCTGGGGTTTAGGGTTTAGGGTTTAGGATTTAGGGGGATGATTCGGCTTGAGGGCTTAGGGTTTAATTACGACTTAGGGCGTTTAGGGTTTAGGATTTTTAGGGTTTAGGGCTTAGGAGTGAAAGCGTTTAGGGTCTAGGATTCTTGGAGTTTAGGGTTTGGCCTCTGGAATTTCCTCAAGTTTAGGGCTTTTGCTAGGGCCGTGCGCACCTTTGTCTGCTAGCGCGCATTGACGCATGCTCTGAGGAATGTTTCAGATCCCGATTGATTGCAACATAAACATCATTTGGTCCAAAAATTCCTCGTCCAGGGTGGTCTATCCAACGATTGGGCAATTGCCTACGCGTTGTGGTCTCAATAAAATATGGGAATTGCATGCCTCTTCTTCTGCCGGTAGTAATGATTCTGTCCTTATAAGCATTGCAGAAGACAACATGGTGAATAGGCTCTTCCGGGTCTGTAAAGAACTCTTCTTCCAGTAACTTGGTTTGAGAGCGTTTGAGGAAGAATGAGGGTTTCTTAGGATATCCCGCTACTCTCCATACAGTGTGGTTGGTGATTCTGAAATAGTACGATGCTTTGATGTTAACAATGCGGCGTAGGAATCTGATGTAGTATGCATCTATTCTGGCAAGGAACTTATCTGTTAGAGTGAGGGCGTCTAGACCGTATGTCAGGTTGGGGAGGAAAGTTGATTGAAAGATGTGGAGCTTCTTCTTTCTAGATAGCGAGCTATTCCATATCAGACGTAGTTTCTTATACGCTGTCTCCGCTAACCCTGCTCTATGCTGGTAGGCTACCTCAAATGGTTTGGTCCATGCTATCAAAAATCTAAATACTTAATTTGCGTTGTGGTCTTTACCTGCTCTCCCGTGCTAAACGTAACTGCAGGGGCCGCAAACTTGGGGTTATATAGAATCTCTGTTTCTTCATGATTAAGTTTCATGCCGTGGAGGGCTGCTTGCTCCTCCAAGACGCTCAGCATAGATTGGAGCTGCGGTGTGGTCAAAGATAGTAGCAGCGTATCGTCCGCGTACTCTAAGTCGTACACTGGGTGCCCTACTGACCATGCGTTAGTTGCTACCACATCTTCAGCTGAGGCAACATAAGCTGAGCAAAACTGATACAGCCAGGATTCTCAATAGCACAGACCTGGGCCCAGTAGCCGTACTAGCACCAACAAGAACGTCTTTGCATTGGTCAAGGCGGGCGCATAGCAGTCCGAGAAGTGGGATCATGCGCTACTTTGACTAGGCGCCAGGACCCGCCGTGATGTACTACAACCTTCCAGTCTACTGAAGCTTTCTGTTCGGAAAGATCTGGGCTCAATGTCAAGAAAAATGCAATCTTGTTGGTGACGGCTCTGCGAAGTTAACTGCAAGAATCCATTTGGCAGTCTCCCAAAATAGGGGGAACCCAGTAAAGAACCAAAAAACTATAGTCCTTGTTATAGGAGCCCCCAAAGAGGTACCCTAATTTTGGGAAACCCCCATTCTTCCCTTGAATACTTAACAAGCCCCAACCTCTGGGGTACAAGGAGTATTCAGCAGTTGGTTGACATGAGTTGGTTCAGAGTCGATGGAGGGAATTCCTGTTCTTTTAGGACTCGGTTAATATGATTACTATTAATGTTGCTATCACTATTACTAACACTATTATACTATCACTACTATCATTGCTATGGCTATGGCTTTTCACATACACCGAGTTTGTGTTCGAGCTATGGATGTTGCGAGGTTTAGAACTGGGGGATTTGCCAAAATCGCAGGCATGGGGCTAAAATCTTGAGGTATCAGGGCTTGGAATTTTCAAAGGTCTTGGGCTTAGGGCTTGAGAGTTTAGGGCTTACCCTAAACCCTAAACCCTAAACCCCACCCTAAACCCTAAAATGCAAACCCTACACCCTAAACCTGGCATTTATCTACCGTCAGAAGCAGCTGAATCCCAGAGGAGTCAAGGTGGTCTCCTTTAAGGTTGACTGTACAGGATTTTAGGGTTTAGGGTTTAGGGTTTAGGGTTAAGGATTTAGGGTTTAGGGTTTAGGATTTAGGGTTTAGGGGCGTAGGGTTGAGGGCCATGAGGTTGGTATTGGGTACTGGCCCCACCCAGTAACAGTCTATATAAGGGGTCCTATTAAGGCTATATATAACCATATTATAATTACTATCCAGCTGTTACTGAGTGGGGGCAGTATCCAAGGTTTAGGGGCGCAGGGTTGAGGGTCATGAGGTTAGTGTATGGCTCATAGGGCACCTAAACCCCTAAACCCTATAAACCCTAGCAGGGAGTTTGCAAGAGGCAAACTCCAAAGATACCCAGCCTTGGGGGGGCATCTGGGACATCCGAACAGGAGGCCTCCCAGGAAAGACCCCATGTTTGGAAATCTCTGCATATACGTCAAAGGGAGGAAGTCCTTCCGTCTATTACGACCGCACCGCTCCCTTCTCTTACGACCCCATCGCTCCCTACATCACTGCTGGACCACTTGAAACCCTAAGCCCTGGATCCTCCTCGATAGTAATGAGCTCCCTCGGCGAGAACACTGCCTCGCAGCTTGAGATTGTATAGTTTTGGATTTAGGGGTTGGGGTATAGGGTTAGGGTCTTTGGGTTCAGGCTGAGGTTTACTGAGGTTTAAAGTAGATGGTTAGCGTTGCAGGAAGTTAGGGATTGTATTTGCTGGCTGCTCTTCAATAGGCTCCTGCTCTGTTGCTAGCTAGCAGACAGTATACAGCTCGATTTCGTTTTGGGCCGGGCTTAATTCGTAGGGATTCTGGCTTGGCTCTCTGAGCTGCTTGTAATAGAACTACCCATGCATTCTTGCAAAAGCTCTAAGGGGATCTCATTCTGGAAACTCTTACTACAGCCCCAGAAGGCAGCCCAATACATATCATAATCCACGCCCCGTAATTTTTAGAAATCCCACCCGATTGCACTAAAGATTCCCAATATTCTTTTAAAAACCATGATGAGAAGGCTCAATATTAGGGGGTGGGGGCGGGCCTTTTATATTTCCACAATCAGGGGTGGCGGTTTAAATGCCCCGGGGGGTGATCGGATCTTCTTTCTTCCAGGGGTCGAGAAGCACATCACACGACCCTCAAGCCTTGACCCTGAACCTTCCCTAGATCCTAAACCCTAACATTAAACCCCAAACCTTAAAACCATGCTTTCCCAAAACCTTGTTCTATTCGTTTAAAACCCGCGAAAATGTCTAGCTTCAACGGATGAAGATCTTCGTACGTCGTAGGTATATGGATAGAAAGAAGGTGAACTCTGCCACATTTTTCATAGCGTACGGTTTAGGGGTTTGAGGATTTAGGGGTCTAGGTTTTAGGGTTTAGGGGTTGAAGGGTTTAGGGGTTGAAGTTTAAGGTTTAGGGATCTAGGGTTTGGGGTACACTGCAATACCACCCACCCTTACCCTCTGAATAACCTACTGCTGCTTAGAGGGGCGTTTAAGGTTTAGGGCTTTAGATTCCCACAACATTCCCAACATGACCCCCTTTAATCGTACCTAACCCTAAACCCTAAGCCCTAAACCCTAAACCCTAAGCCCTAAACCCCAAACCCTAAACCCTCCTACATTCACTCCTGCCTCCGATAAGGTCCATGTAGCTATATCCCTTAAGGGTCCCCAATAATTAGGTGCGTGGGTTTTGGGTAATAGTAGTAATAGTACAAGTTTTGGGTAAGTATATGATTATTTGGTACTCGGACCCTTAGGGTATGAGCCATAGTCTAAACTCCTTAAGGTGGGTTATATAGGGGATTATATAGGTCTAGGTGACTTTTTTAGGGGTTGCTAAGGAGTTTAGACTATAGCTCCTATGGCAGATACTTAGGGCCTAAAGGGTTGGTCTCCCATGTGACTGCGTAAGCACCCGTAAGATAAGGTTTGGGTACTGCCTCCACCCAGTAACAGTCCATATTAGGGGTCCTATCAGGGCTATATATAACCATATCATACTTGTTATCCAACTGTTGCTGAAAGGGGGGGGCAGTACCCAAGGTAAGGTCTAGAATCTGGGCGCGAGCTTTTGGTGATACTGCCCGGAAGAGACATGGGTGGTTCAAGCCAAAACTCCAAAACCTGAACTCGGAACCCTAAACCCTGAACCCTAAAATCTAAACCCTGAACCATAAACCCTGAACCCTAAACCCCAAACCTAAAACCCTGAACCCTAAACGGTCTCTTCTCAGAACCCCAAGACGTCTCATAGGGTGCACAAGCAAAACTCTTTGGAAATTAGGATCCAAGACCTACCTTCTGGTAGTTTCTGCGAATACTTGGACGCCAATACTGCGGTAGGACGAAAGTTCG
>CAJNIZ010004653.1:0-17221 GCA_905231905.1 Symbiodinium pilosum | reverse complement strand
TTAGCTGCGCTGGAGCGAGCGGCTCGGGGAGATCTACACCCGAGCGAGCGAACACGATGGACACACCCTAAACCCTAAACCCTAAACCCTGAACCCTAAACCCTAAACCCTAAACCAACCAACCAACCAACCTAAACCTCAAACCCCAAAATCAAGGCAAAGCGCCATGCCCGCGGCGTCGGTAATGAGCTTCGCACCACCGGGGTGGACCTCCACATATTATCCCTATGTAACCTTATATAACCCTATATGACCCAACCCTATATGACCCCTATATAACCCTGTATGACCCTAATATTACCCCAAAAGGAAACCCCAAACCACCCATACCGGTTTCAACTTTGGCGGGCTTGGAAGATTCGGGCGTTCTGGTTTTGATGCTAAAGTCGTACATGACCAAAGTATGTTATAACCCTAAGGGTCCAAGAACCCAATAATCATATACTTACCCAAAACCTGTACTAAAATTACAATTACCCCAAACCCAAGTACCTGATTATTGGGGTACTTGGACCCTCTGGGTAGTAACTATAATTGCCAAGGTATGAGGCAATTAGGACACGCAGGATTTGCGATACCGACGGCAGGGCATCTGAGGCCCACAAATGTCAGGATTTCTGTTCTGGGGCCTTCGTGGGTGAACGTCAGGAAACTAAAAGGCCGATATGGGGTTTAGGGTTTAGGGTTACAAAGGGGGGGGTGGGCCCGCGTAATAAGGGGGCTTGGCAACCCCAATCCCGAAGATTTCAACCATTTAGGGGAATTTCTCTACCCTAAGCCCATCTAGGATTTGAAAAGCACAGTTGTACAAACACCCATATGGTAGGTGGTCAAAAGTATGGTCCTTTTTTTGGTTACTTTGAATATTGGGGCTGCAATATATATATATACAAAAAATGGAATCCAATGAAGAACCATGATTTCAACAATCTACCAAATCCTAAAGGTGAACCAGAGCCCAAGTAGTAAGGGCTTCTAGTTTGGGCAAAGGGTTTAGATTTGGCCCGTACACCCTAAACCCTAGACCGTAAGTTCAGGCTTTGAGTGGTTTGGGGTCTGATGCTGGAGTTTTTCGAGTAGGTAAATAGTCAATGGTCAGAGGGGTTCCCATATGACTACTTTGGGGCCCAAGTATATGCTATACAGCTACATGGACCCTTTGGGTAGGTCTAGGCACAATTCGTAAGCCCTGAAATGAAAAGAACTCACATCTCTTGGTGCTGAATTCAAGTTTACACTATTTGAAGCTTCCTGGCCTGCCAAGCACCAAAAAGTTCAAGCATGAACATAGATTCCCATGTCTGATGCCAGTTATAAGTACATCCCCAAGCATCCAAGTACCTAATAATTACTAATAATCATATACTTGCCCAAAACCTAAACCCAAGTACCTGACTATAAGGTGCTTGGACCCTTTGGGCGTAGTTCCAGCAATCCATTCTCACAGGGCACTGCGATGCATCGAGCAGACTCTGCGCTCGCGAACCTACTGCGGGTTTAGGTCTCACGGGATTTCTTTGAAACGGGCCATTAAAGCTCAGGGTAATAGTGCTAGTGACCGAAATAAGAGTAGCTATAGCAACAGTAGTGTCAGCGAAAAGCAAGGTGAACCCGAAGCGACACATGAAGTCAGCTCATTTCAGGTTGTAAAATTCCGCCTTGGCGAACTTCGTGAGGTCGTAGGCCTGCGCGAGGCTCGAATGCACCAAGAAAGTCATGCTTGTTATGACCTACCGGAAGGGCTGTCTAGCGTCAATCCCTAACCCCCAAACCCAAAAGCTCAAAACCCTAAGCCCAATGTACTCTTCAAGGGGCCCTGAGAGCAGTGGGAGGCAACTTTCTTGAACCACCCAAATTGTCGACTGTTTGTGGTTGGCGATCTCTAGATGCAGATGAGTTCGCGCGCGGCTTTAGGGCTTACAGTTCCCTAAGGGTCCACAAACCTAATAATCACACTTACTCAACATCTGTACTATAATTACTATTACCAAAACCCTAAGTACCCAATTATTGGGTACATGGACCCTTTGGGGTTCAGGGTTCCAGGCTTCAGGGAGACACAAAGCAGCATAAGGCAATGAGTATTATACCAGCATCCCATACACACCTGCAACCTTTGGAATTCTGGTAGCACCCTAAACCTTAGGGTTTAGGGTTTAGGAACCTAAACCCAAACCCTAAACTGCATGGGTTAAAACTCGATCAACAGTAGGCCCTCTGTCATCTCGAGCTCCAACTTGCCCACGGGTTGGAGGATTCTGGTTTAGTGTTTGGGGATTTGGGATTTGGGTTTGGGGTTTTAGGGTCTGGGGATTTGGCTTTCGGTTCTAGGGTCAGGGTTTGGGGATTTAGGAGTAAGGTTCAGGGTTTGGGGTTTGGTTTTTAGTTCTAGGGTCAGGGTTTGGGGATTTCGGTTGAGGGAGTAAGGTCTACGGTTTGGGGCTTGCTTTTTTAGGTTCTAGGGCTAGGGTTTGGGGATTCGGCCTCAGGGAGTACGGTTTAGGGTTTGGGGATTTGGTGTTTAGGTTCTAGGGCTAGAGGTTGGGGATTGGGTTTTAAGTTCTAGGGACATAGGGTTTGGGGTTGAGGGCTAGCTCTCAAAACATCATCCGATTATTATGTTAGCTTTCACTGCTTCCATATTCAGATTTTGCTGCAAACTATTATGGGTCTTCATTCCCAATTGGGTTGTAACACACATTATGTTCAACAAAAGGCCAGTACAGTGCAAACCTAGGAGAAATCCCAGAACCTTCTCCAAGGCCCAGTGAGAATTGCTTTGCAACACGGCGCGGTGCCTTGCCGTAGAGCACGACCCAGCAGTCGTCCTTGAAAGTCTGCAGTTTGGGGCCCTGCCCTGCCCTGAACACACAAAGAATCCTGGTTCTAGATCCTAACCCAAAAGGGTCTGATTACCTAATACTCAGATACTTGGGTTTGGGGTAGTAGTAATCATAGTACAGGTTTTGGGCAAGTATATGATTATTAGGTACTTGGACCCTTAGGGAACCTTAAACCCTAAACCCTTTTCTGCAGAACGGAAAGACGCAATTACCTTTCCCAAATAACTTCAGCCCTAAACCCTAAAACCCTAAACCCCTAACAGGGCTTCGGGATGCATATTCCCTGAATGCATCACAGTATTACAACGGGACCCAGACAGTCTAAGTCTCCATTTTCGGTGCGATTGTCCAGTTGGTTCTCTGTAATCTGAATGAACCCCTCAGACCTATGATCTGAGCTATCTGAATTTGCTGGAAGTTTTATCGATTCAGGGTCTAGGCTAGACCCTAAAGCCTGGGTGTTCTTGGACTTGGGATCTAGGGTCTAGCATTGAATGCTTAGGATTTAAGGCTTAGGGCTTCGTGTCCAAGATATGAGGTTTAGGATCTAGGATTTAGGGCTTAGGATTTAGGCCATAGGGTTCAGGGTGGAAACTCCGCATTCGCGCTCAGAACTCGAGCAGAGACCCACGCGGCCCAGTGTTGAGGGTTTACTTGCTTAGGGTTTATGATTTGGGGTTTGCTTAATGGGCAGTGGAGCGTGAGTGTAAGGGGCGCCTGGAAAGAGCTTCATAGGGAGTGTTCATCCCCTCCCCTTTTCTACTATCGTATGCCACAATGGGAATATCTAATATCAGGAGTGTGGCTAAACCCGCAACCCTAAATTTGTTTAGGGAAAGGGGTTTAGGTTCCACCCCCAAACCGGCACTTAAGCTACAGTGAATTTGGGTTTAGGGTTTAGGGTCTGGGGGTTTTGGGTTTGTGATTTAGGGTGGGAAAGGCATCCTCAAGGACGCCAGAGATATAGGCGGGTGGTTGTCAAAAGTGCGGTCCTTTTTGTGGATCCCTATCATAATACGGCACCTAAGATTTAGGGTACCCAAAAAGCCACCATAATTTTGACAACCACCCATATGCGGATTAAGAGGATACGGGAGGTCATGAAAACACCTCTCCCTGGTCTGGTCCCCGAACTCGAAATCGGTCCTTGGTGTTGTGCTTTGCGACTTCCTCCATGCTCAGCACCTGCATCTCACGCGCTTTAGGGTTTAGGCCTGAAATTCTGGATACCCTCAACTTACGGGTACTGTACACCGGCTTAGGGTTTACGGATTTATCTACCATGCGTATACATGCAAGTCTAATCCTTCGTTCGGCAGGCCATACATATTCAGCTGTTCTCAAAATGATGGGCCACTTTTGATTATAAACGATTTAAGGCGCCTGATATTTAGAGGTAGCAAAATGGGACCCTAATTTTGAAAACTACACATATGGCCAGGGGCCTCTCGCTCGGATCAACAAATCTCTGCCCCTTCCCAGCAGATCCATTGCATGGCGTTCCCATGAGCTGATCTATGAGCGACTATCTAAGGTTTAGGGACAGAGACCCTGGTAATGGAGAATGTAGAGTAAGAACATGAAAACTGCAATGGAACGTACGTACGATCCAAGCCCAATATAGCAATTTCCATGTAAATGTCCATCGTCTTTTGTGTCAGATTCTCCAGTTCTTGGGTTTCATTGAAAAGAAACTTAATATTTAGGGCCTGGATAATAGGATCCATTTCATTTTCCTTTTTCTTCCCATTGATTCACCATTAAACCCTAAACCCTAAACTTTACTGGGTTTTAGAGAGGCCTAGGCATCCGGTTCTCAGGCTGCACCTGTGCCTGCAGCTTCAGCGCTATATCTTGGGTCCTGCACCCACCCATTAACAGTCTATCATTCTTAGTGGTCACATTAAGGGCTCTATATCGTAATATTCTGAAATTATTCAGAGCATACTCGGCTTAAGGGTCAAGTACCCATGTAGGGCTTGTAAGTCCCAAATACCACGCTCTGAATAGTATTTGGGACCAAATCCCCCAATATTAGGGTAGCTATAATCTCAGGGCTACAGAGTGATGATCTTCAACCTACATTCTCCAGGTTTTGCAGTAGTCTACACGCCCCAAGCAGCAGTTCGGCAAGTGTGACCACCTGCTGTGCATGGAGAAAATCTTGCACCAACACGGGTACCCTAAATATCCCTAAATTAAGGGTTCATCAGACTTATACCTGGGCTTGCACCGCCCTGACCGGCCTCATGCAGGGTACACCAATTCTCAGCACCTCTTTCCCCGCAGCCAGGTGATTGCTAAGTCCAATGCAAGCTTTAGGGTTTGAGATTAAGCGATCTGAGGTAGCGATGCCATATGAAAATGACCCTAAAGGCCGAGTAAGTACCTCGATAAGCTCTTTCTTAACCCTAAAAACCCCTGACATCCCTAGAGGCCCTCTTCTGAGAACTCTCATTTTGTTTAGTCAGCGCTTCAATGGCTCAACTGCTGTCAGTTGACTGAACAATGACAGGTCCTATTTGGGACTGCTGATACAAAAGAAGTTCCGCATGACCCTTGCTGCCCAACAACATGAACTATGACGCTTTAGCATTATCTCCCCTAAACCCTAAACCCATCTCCCTATCCAAACGTTTGGGTATTTTAAGTCTCCAATCCTGTATTGTGCCTCAAATCCTGAATCCTAAACCTGAAGCCCGGACTGGGGCCCCAGTGTAACGTTAGATGTTGTGACATTCCTGAGTTACTCTTCAACCTGATCGTGTTTAGTCTACATTGGGTATATAAGGGCTTAGGGTTTAGGGCTAAGGATCAGGGGGCCATGAAGATAGTTGGGTTAAAGGATCCCTACTATATACTCTACTGTATTGAGCTTATTTTCTATACCCTACTTCCTTTACCCCACCTTTATGATAGGAGGTACTCCTCAAAATCATCATGCTTAATCTATATTGAGTTGACCTACTGTTCTACATGTTAAATGCATCTTGTGCTCACATGGAGCGCGTGCTCCCCAACAACCCGAGTCCATAAAGCCTAGGTTGTAGCCCCTAAGCCCTGAACTCCGAAACCTACACCCTGAAAGCCTAAACCCTAAGCCCTACACCCCTAAGCCCTAAACCCCAAAACCCTGAACCCCCATACCCCCTAAACCCTAACCCCTAAACCCGTAAAACCCTAGAGCGCCTTGTCGGAAGCCATGATTGCAATGAAGTGCAGGGAGGCTGTAGGTCCACGAAGTCACCGGTTGATCGAAAAAGGGCTGCAGCATAACAAAGGTCAACCATAGCGAGGAGTGGGGCATATTTGCTTTGACATCAGGTGGTGGGGTGGATGTGGTGGTTTAGGGTTTAGCGTGTCTGCCATCATGATGTTGAATAGTCTCCCGCTTCCCCCTCCTCCACCGCCCTGATCATAAATATTCACCCACTATGTAATAGTACTGTAATGGGGGAGGGTCTGTACATATATGTATACATATAGGAATCAAATGATTGCAGGAGGGTCCTGTTTTTAGGGCGACGGGTATACCAGAGCTGGGGCACAATAGAGAACCTCCGCTGTTCTGGACAGGATGGTTCTTTTCCGAAGCAAGCCATTGTAGCACCTGTAGAAAAACACAATAGTAGTCCCCAAAAGGAAACAATCACAAACATGATGCTAACAGATGGCAGCCGCAACGACAGAAACAACGATGTGGAACGGAAGTAGCAAAGCGATTCCAGCCCTAACGGCGTTGTAGCAAGGATCATCGCACTAGTCACAGGTGACAACTATGAGTTCGATGATGGTGTACTCGCCAGCCTGTCTCAAGATACGCCCAGGGCTTCCCTTATCATGGTTAGCGGGGAAAGAAAGAATGGCAACAACATGGAAACTACTGAAGTATTGGGGATTGTGCGGGACTGCTCTCATAATGCATGTCGTCCTTCCTTGCGGAGCAACAGTAAGTTTCAGAATCTCAGGCAACTGCCAAAGTTCCAGCTGCCCACTGCAAAAAGCTCAGTTGGGCTTCAGTGCAAATGCATATTCATGGGGTTTGGGGCTTAGGGGCTTAGCGGTTTAGGGGTTCAGGGTTTAGGCGTTTAGGGTTTAGTACTAGCCGCTCTATACTACTCTCTTGGTTCCCCCTTAATAGGGGGTTGCAGCATGGGCCGGAGGTGGAGGAACCCATGCCATGCATGCTTTGGCGCGCTTACAAGTATTTATGATCATTGCATCACATGCTTTCTAGGGGTCCAAATACTATGTGCCCAAAATCATTCTTATCAAAGCGTTGGTGCCTCAAACTGCCTCGAACCCCATTATTTGGATGCTTAAGCCCTTGTCCTGAGGCTTCAAATGCGGGATTCCGTAAATTGGGGGCCCCACAATATGCTACAATCCTTGTTATGGGGACTCCCAAAAGGTGAGATTAAGGTTTGGGTAGCAGCAACAGCAATGAGATTGCTTGTAGACACACAGGCCTCATCCTCCACCGCCCCGGAGGGCACGGCGAGTTGCGATTTACGGATGATCTTCACCGCCCGCTTCACGCCTGCCAGGACGACTTCAGTCATCAGCACGGCGCACAGTTGCAAGAGCTGGGTAATACATGCGGCAAAATTTCCTCCATCAACTAAATAACCATCTGTTCAAGGGTACAGGATATCCGCTACTGCAGCGCTTTCGAAAACTGCTGCAGGGTAAGGAGAGCTGAAACCCCTTTGCGACACAAAGTGGAATGAATGCTAAACCCTCCTACCACCTGAAATGACATGAGCCCTGGACTAAATTTGTAGTATATCCCTTAATCGGTCCACCCCCCCCTTGCCCTATATAGTCCCCTACAGGTCTCCCGCAACCTAAATTTAGTCCGTAGCTTACATGAGCACTGCAGCAGGCTTCAGAGCTTCTGCTCCAAATCCACCTCGAGGTCTCTGATTGCTACCTAAACCCTCAAAAGTAGGTAAAATACTGGCCCAAAACCCCTAAATATAGCCCAAAAGGCCATTAGTCTACATACTTCTGGGGTCCAGGCACCCCTTAACGGCCCAAGTACTCAAATATTGGGTGCGTTCTTCTCATTCAAGCTACAGTATCTGGACACTTGTAGCTGTAGAGCAACTAGGCACCCTGCACGCCAAGCTATTATCATTTTTAGTACTTTGCATTAATATTCTTGCGGGTATTACTAGTATTGCTACTTAACTATTCTGCACTCCCAGGTTCCCCCTGAAATTGCTTATGGATGATTAGGGAAAGTTAAGGGAATCCATTTGTCCCTCCCTGCCAACCTCCAGTAGCACAAGCACTCTTCAGTGCAAAAGTGTATGCCTAACACTTCGCAAAATGGAACCTAGAGGGTCCAAGTACCCAAACCTTTGGGCTTTAGGTCCCAAACACACCCAATGCTTGGATACTTCTTGGGGTAATGACAGAATGTAACGGTGGATGACAGATCCAATGCACTGAAAGCTGAAGTCACTTAGAGCATCAAGGCTATGACGCTGCTGCGGGTGATAGGACACGAAGGATCTAGGGACTCGCAAGCTAGGGCCTAGGGTTTAGGATTGGGTAAATAGGGCGACCCCAGGAATAGAAACACCGAAATACTATAGTCCTTATCAGCTACAGGAATCCCCGCAAAAATACCACGAATTTTGTCAAACTCATGGAAACTCCCATTTAGGGTTTCGAACATATCAGACTCAGGGAATCAAGGCTCAGGAGTCCGCAGCTTTATTGGGAGGTTGTAGGGTTTGGGTTTAATTAGCCTCATTAACTGGGGCGATAAGCCTCCTTCTAGTTGGGGCAGCGGGTGCAATACCTGTTATATCCCGATTAGAAGATTACTAAGTATCGCCCTAGTACTTCAACATACCCATTATTTTTCAAGTTGAACAGGGAGTTGTCCTGAAATTCGCGTAGCTGCTTAGGCTTCCACAATATGCGGGGTCGAGTGCGATTATATGTAGGGCTATAACCCCTGTTAAAGTAGTTGCTAAGTCCCATGAAGCTCCAAATGGCGCAAAATCCCTAAACCCTACACACCCCAAACCCTAAACCCTAAACCCTAAACCCTAAACCCTACACTCTAAACCCCAAACCCCAAACCCTAAACCCCAAGACCCTAAACCATTGACAATCCTGAGATGCCTAAGGAGCGGTGGAACATGGCGAAAACCTCGCCGTAAGCCCCCTCGCCCAGTTTGGGGCCCTGGAAGTAATACCTCGGCTGGTTTAGGGTTTGGGATTTAGAGTTTGGGGTTTGGGGTTTAGGGTTTAGGGTTTAAGGGTTTAGGGTTTAGGGTTTAGGGTTTCGGGATCAAGCTTTAGGATTTCGGGGTTTAGGGTTTAGAGGTACCTCAGGCGTGCTGATTTCATGCAAAGGACTGTTTTGATGTATGGCGACTGTAAGAAGGCCACTGGAAGCCCTATCAATGATGATATAGAAGAGACTTTGGGAAACTTTTGTGTAAGGTCCTGAGCATCAGCTGTTGCAATACATGCTTGCAAGGACTTGCAAAGCAGAAATTACTCAGGCTCTTTTGAACATGGATGAGTTGACAGACAAGGTCGAGCATTTAGCTTAGGATGGCAATCCTTCTAGACCGCACCGCTGTAGTGCTGAGGAAAGACTGCCTTAATCTACATTTACTCCTGGGAGCCCTCAGGGTACCTCATGTTTTGAGCAGCTCGCAATTGGGACCTAATGTAGGGGTCTGAGTACTTGAGACAGATCTGAGGTATGTTCTGCCATAAGGAGAGTGAAGGGAATATCATATGATCAACCTGATAAAACCTAAACCCTGAACCCTAAATCCTAGGGACCCTAAACCCTTAACCTTAATGGGAGTTTTCAAGTACGTAACTATTCCGGCTTCTACCTAAATTGATGTCTGGCAACTTGTCGCTTGGAACCAAGGCTATAGGTGCTCTATGCAAAGTTTCACCTACTTGAAACCCAGAAGGTAGGTAAAATCATGGGCTGTTGGACTGATTTTAAGTGTTTTGGAGGGGGTCTGGGGTTTGGGGTTTAGATTGTAAGGCTCAGGGCTTAGGGTTCAGGGGTACGGGTTCAGAGTTTACCATTTACTTGGAGCCATCCTGCTGGCCCAAGGAATGCAACGCAAATAAAAGGGACTTTAGAACTTTCAGGCGTAACCGCCACGTGGCTATTGTCCGGCTTGCAACAAAAGGGCCCAGAGTTACAGAGCCTGGTGCCAGATGAAAATTTGAGCATGGAGATTGCTCAGTAGTAGTGATTGGTAGGGAAAGCAGGAATGGATGTCTATAGCATTTAGGGTTTAGGGTTTAGGGTTTCCCGAGATGATCCTCATTCCCTACCAAGAGCCAGTAAAATAAACACCAGGAAGGTTAACGAGGCTTGCTCTTGTGAATTCGTGTCAGGCCGCAATGACCCATCCCAAAAGAAGCCACAAGGTTTAAGGCCTAGGGGTGTAGGGGTTTAGGTTTGGAGTCTAGGGTTTAGGTTTAGGGTTTAAGGTTTAGGGTTTAGGAACCTGCGCCCTGAACCTGAAGTGAGCCTTAAAACCCTTTTGGAGGATCAGGGTGCTTGGAACCTAACTCAAAATCTTTTAGTTATAACCCAGAAAATGCCTGAGTCCCCTAATATGATAGTCATCGGGCTATAATTCCCCTGAACCTCCAAGCTCTGAAGCCCTAAACCCTGAACCCCCAAAAACCTTAAACCCTAAAACCCTAACACCCGACACCATAAACCCTGACCCCTAAACCCTGTATCCAACCACCGCCCATGAGATTCGAGCTCTTCCTCCGGGCTCAAGTCCGTGATTTGGTGCCTCGCAGGGGCTTCGATATACTAGGTCGCTATTCAGGAGCTCAACTAAAGTTACCATATAATATGGGTATATGGTAATTAAATTCTAGTAAGTCAATGTGAGTTCCTCAGCAGCAATCCAGTTTAAGCCGAGGTTCAGCTTGCATCAAAGCAGCTGGGCCCTAAGGCTTTAGGAGGGTTCTAGGGGCCCTCAGGGGTAGATATGTGGTATATGCTAGTTATATATATAGAGACAACCCTCAAGCCCTAAACCCTAAAACCCGCAACCCTGAACCGTAAGCCTTTAGCCCCAAACCCTGAACGCTTGCGGGCTTCTACTTGGAGACTTCGAGGTTCATGTGATGTTTCAGCTACATAAACTGGTGCCGTGTAGTTGTAGGCCTACTTGTAGATGGGCTAACCTATGCGACGTACTAGCCCCAGTTACACGTAGCGTGCACCACAAGTAGGTAGCAGATGAACCACAAACTGAAAAAGTACACTAGCCCCACAACCCCTTCAGAGGCATACATCCCTACGGTGGATACTGAAAATCCCGCACGACCCTAGGGACCCTCAACCATGGGAGTTATGGTGCTACAGTATACTAAAGTCATGCAGGATCTTTAATATCAATTGTAGGGCCCTACAACCCTTCCCTACGGGTCCAAATACCTAAATAGTATGTAATTAGGGCAGGGCCGAAAGTACCTGTATAGAAGCCCATTCGGGCCCAAGCCCAAACTATCAACTATTTGGGTACTTGGACCCTCGGGGTCCATACCCTAAATCCTAAACCCTAAACTCCTAAACCCTAAACCCTCAACCCTAGACCCCTGAACCCTTAACCCTAAACCCTAAACCCTAAACCCAATCCCTGAAAAACCGCCCTTTAGTCCTTTACAAGGGATCCTGGCCTCCGTACCATGGTCTGCCGCGAGACCCGGTGCTGGCCAAGGCGCACTTGAAGCGCTTGCAGCCACCTCCGTGGTAAGTTTGCCACTTGAAGGTTCATAGGATTCAGTAGCTACTTATCCCTAAGGGTCCAAGGACCCAAATAATAGGGTTTTGGGGCCCAAATACCATTACTATCATAGTATTTGGGCCCTAAAACCCCATTATTTGGGTCCTTGCACCCTTAGGGGTAGGCTCCATGGAATTCCCGTGTGTCATGCTTTTCTTTGTTTAGGGGTAGAGGGATATCTAGCTGCAGAGGCGTTATAGGGTTCCAGGAGGTTTAGGAATCCTAGGGTGGATGGGTTAGGCTACAGAATTCAGAGTTCGGTGTGCAGGGGGGTTTGGATAGTAGGGTTCAGCGTCGCCGCTTTTTAGGCTTCAGGAACTGAAGTTACTAAGTGTGGGGGGGGTTTCCTTGAATTCCTTAAGGACCGGCTACACAGTCACGCGAGGCGATGTGAATGATGTGAATCACATGAAGTCCTACTCTAGCGGCCTAAATACTAATTCAGACGTCTGACTGAGTAAGAACAAGTATACCAGAATATCGGGTTGAGGGCTTAGGGCGGTATGCCTAATAACGGGCAATCAAACGGCAAGGGAGAATTCAACATTAAATGGAAACTGGGGTGGTATATGGTGTATAAGGATAAATACCCAAGTTGTGCTCCTAGATTCCTTGTATCAGTATAGTATGGGCCACTTCAAACGAAAGCCTCAAAATGATATTGGTAATTATTCAGGGCCCCACATTACATCCCAGATGGCCCTCGAACTGTCGACTACTGCTACATACGTACGTACATTGCGAACAACCAGTGTTATCCATCATGGTAGTCACAAGAGACTTTAGGAATTGGGGGGGTTTTGGCCACCTGGTTATAGTATATTCTCCTCTCAAAACAAGGCGACACAGAGTTCCATCAGAGTTTAGGTGAGACTATCGCATGCTTTTCAATCTGCGCAATTCTTCGCAAAACTATGGGCCACATTTGGTTATGAAATATATGACGGCACCTCATATTTGGGGGTACCGAAACGGGACCCTAATTTGGGGACCTACCCAAATAGTGTCAAAACCTGAAACCTTGTGGCGGTTCTAAGCATTCCGAAGCTGCGAGCCCTTGGACTCTGAGGGTTCTTTAGTTTAGGGTTTAGGTTTAGGGTTCTTCCAGCCTCTTGCAGCACGCGCCAAAGCCCCAAAAAAGTAGTAACAGTAATAATAGTAATCATAGTAACAATAGTGATGTGGTAGCAGTAATCAATCATACGAAGAACAACTACAACATTTACGTTAGGAATGGCAACCCCAAATCCCAAGCCTTGTGAAAGCTTCGAGCCATTGATCCTCAGTGACAAACTCCGGGGCCTGCCAGTCAAAAGGGGTGTAAGGTTTGGGGTAGGGATTCTATAGGGGTAGCATAAAGGTAATATAAGAGAAAATGAAAGCCACTATTTAGGGTTTGGGGTTTCGGGTGCAGTGTAGGGTTCAGGGTGGCAGGTTGAGAGTGCCCCTGCCCTGCCAAACAACTGGTCCCTTTGAGGGGTTAAGAGGTAGGTTTGGGACCCTGGATTCCTACATAATGGGGTGCTTTCAATATCTACCACCCAAATTTGGGTACTCGGAATTTTGGGGCCACACAGCCCCCAAACGGCCACGGAGTGACTCGGAACTTTCAGAAAGCACCGCCTCAGAGTGTAAGGTTTAAGGCTTAGAACTTATGGAAGTATCCATAATTGGGGCCGTAGCCCTACTTCTAGCTGAAGATACGCCGTGTTATGAGCCCAATTAGTGTACTTACCAGGTCACATGAACCTCCTAGCGCTTGGGCTACGTGTAGTGTTTGCCTCGGTTGACTATCCAGTCAATGCTCCGTTTGGTTGTCAACTCTAAACCCTAAGCCCTAAACTAAGAAGAGAGGATGACACAAGACGCGTTTAGCGGCTTCGGCGTACATGATGGTCCTGTAGAGGTCATTTGGGGCTCAACGCTTGCATTTCGTGAGCAGTGCTTAGGTTGGGGAGCATCCTTAGGGATAATGTAGGGGCTACTACACGGATTATACAGGGGTAATATAAGGGCATATAGGGATTATATAGGGGTAATATGAGGGCAAGATTGGGATTATATTGGGGTCCATGCCTGCATCCTGCCCCTACTTACAGCGAGTCAAAAAGTGACAGGTCTTGCGCTTCGAATTTTGAGCAGAACATTGGGGGTGAGATGTGTCTCTACCCAGACCGCACTCAAGAGCCGATCATCCTCGCTGAAGACGTTGCTTCTCTGAACAACTTGTGCGCCAAACTCCAAATATGCAGCCTAAATGAAATTCCAGGACAACTATGGGCTACACATGACATGTTTCTTGGAGAAGCAGCTTGAAGGACGTGGAAACAGATGAAAACCGACCTACCTCCCCAGAACGTAGTTGCTATGGCTGATGCTCGTGTCGCACTCCAATCTGAACCCTCAAGTCTAGACCCCGTATATAACCCACAAGGACCGAAGCACGCACAGAGCGGTCCCCCGATAGCATTTAGGGTCAAGAGAATCCGTGTGCCGTATGCCCTGACGCCTAACCCTACCTGTGTTCTGTCATTCCTCAAACCTGGGACGAAGCCATTTTTTGTCTGATTGCTACATGAACCATCAGATCGTGTGAGGTGCTTAAAACATGCCGTACCTTGGATTTTCAAAGAAAGTGAAACAACGGGTCAGAATCCATTAAACACAACAACAGACAGTCAAAACGAGCATTATTCTACGTACTCTTGGGATCCAAGTACTACTCCCCATCAGCCCAACAAGTCCTACGTCCTTTGTCACGGTACTCCCCCAAGCCCTAATCCCGCTTTGTCCCGCACCCTGAAGGGGTCCAAGGGCTCAAAAATCAGATGCTTCCCACAAACCTGTCCTAACACCAAAATCGCAAGTACCCAATGATTGGGTACGTAGACCCTTAGGGTACGGAGCTTCTAAATCCTATGCACCTAAATCATGGAAAGAAAGCCTTATACCCGAAACCCCAGGCCCTGCACATTAAATCCTAAGTACCAAACCTTAAATCCTAAACCCTATATATCCGTATATAGCCCCCGTACATCCCCTTTAAACCCCAAATCTAACTTAGCAACCATTGGCTTCATGGACCCAGAGGGTACCAGAGCCTGGTATCCGGCGACCGCCGTCAGCTTGGCACCAATGCAAGCTCTTCGGAGCTGGCAACAGAGGACGAAGGTAGAGGGTTTGGAGGGTTTAGGGTGTAGGGTTTGGAGGGTTTAGGGTTTAGGGCAGTTTAGGGTATAGGGTTTAGGGTTTGGAGGGCTTAAGGTTTAGAGTTTAGGGTTTAGGGCCTAGGGTTTAAAGAGGACTTACTGGTTCTAGTAGGGAATATGTGAATGTATTATAGAAGGACTATATAGGGACTATACTCGCTTATTTCCCACTAACAACCACTAAGGAGAGAGGACGAAAGTAGCGGCAGATTCTTGATCCAGCGCAACACCTCTCGCATAATGGCTTCAGAGGCCCCATTGGGACTCGCCTGATATCTGCCGAGGAAGCCGGTACAAAACTGGAGATCGGGCCTTGATAAACTGGCCCACGCCAAGCGCCCGAGCACCCTACGGTACCTCTCATGCGCCGCCGGCGATAGTTTCTCAGTACACTGGCCTTCTCGCTTAAGCATAGCCTCGGATTGGATGACAAGAGGTCTTTTGCCCTGCTCCAGGTGCTGACAGGAGCGGAAAACAGTGGCTGTAGTGGACCTCATTGCCATGGCTTGACGCCAGCTTGAGTACCTGTCCCGGGCCATATGCGTAGACATGGCGGTGAGATCCTTGTCCCACTTAGGGAATGGAAGCTTGGATGCCTACAGTGGTGCAAGTATAGTTTTTGATGATGAGCCCCATACCAAACTACAAACCTTAAGCCCTAAACTCTATACTCTATACCCAGTATTCCTTCACTGCCACCAGTAAGATGGTGAACCCTAAGCTCTACACCCTCGACCAGGCTTGTGTCCTCAGGGTAGAGGGTACATGCGGCTGCGCCAGCTTTCTGCCATGCGCACTCCATTCGTGCTCTACATGATCCGCAAAACCCGGCTTAGGGTTTAAGGTTTAGGGCTTGAGGTTTAGAGATTAGGGTTTAAGGTTTAGGACTTCGCCAACCCCCAAATTAAGGCCGGGCCGCCTACACCCAAAACCTGATACGAGCTTCCATCGTCTTTTACATCGCTCCAATCCTATCCCTTTACTTGCTGGTTCCTGGTGTGGAATATGGGAACGTACTATATAGGTATTATATTTCCGTATTCCCTACTAACAATCTGTAGTTATGCCTTACAGTAGTGTCCATCTCAACTTCCATTCCCCTAGTCCTGAACCCTACACCCCAAACCCTCAGTTCTAACCCTACGCCCTAAACCCTCTTCCCCAAACCCTAAACCCTACAGTGGTTTGACCTTTGCTTTCCACTCCTCCACTCCTGGGCCCTACCTGACACCCCGATTACCTACAGTTTCTCAGGTTGAGGGTTTAGGGCTAAGCATTTAAGGTTTAGGGATATAGTAATACTTAACCCCTAATTAGTGGGTATCAGTCAGAATACTGTAGGTAATTGGGATCACGGGTACACCTTATAGCAGCTAATCCCTGCGCATTCTCATGCCTCCATCCCTAAGTTTGAGGTTTGGGGTTTAGGGTTCAGGACTAAATCCTGCAGCTAATAGTAGTTTTCATCTTTCGGTTAAGGGCTTACTGCCAGTGCACAAAATCTACATTCAGAGGTTATGGTTCAGGGCTTCATTCAGCATGGCATTTGAGTATAATATGGCTCAAATGACAAACTTGCTGGCTTTAGCTCCCAAATTTCGTAATCTGAACCGTTGTTTGTAGTAGACATCAGCACTCTGGCTTAGGGACCCTTAGTTCTTAAGCCGCAAGCTCTAGAACACTGAACCCTAAACCCTGCTAAGCCTCCCCTTGCATGCCCGATAACCCCCTTGACTTACCTCCGCTGAGCAAAGAATGAAGAAATGGATCCTGCAATCCCAACCAAGACCTATGGCCCCTAATAATCGGTACTTGGGCCCTAATAGAGGGTAGCTGGAGGGTGTCCATTTCCTTCTCCATTCCTTCGCTTCCTACCATCAAGCCTTGAACCCTACCCCTAAGCAGTAGTTTCCATTTTGCTTTCCATTCCTTCATTCCCGACTAACCAGAGATAAGCTAAAAGGCAGTCTTTGGTAAACACCTTCAGTCTCTCTCTCAAAGCCATCTTCGGTCTGGTTTTTGTAGGGCTCTACTGGGGTCCATTGGGTGTATAGGAGACAATGGACAAGAAGTTTTTCAGTCTAAATTAAACCCTAAACCCACGTTTTAGAACAACAACAGCAAACTAGTAATCGTTTAAAACAAGAACAACACTCATTATGATGAGTAACAAGAACAATAAAACACTAAATAAATAAATAAATAAATAAAAACAAGCAACTAAGGAATTACAATAATCTAATGGTTCTCCCCACACGATCCATAGCTAACGTAGTTTCTAAGCTTTTTCATAGAATTTCGTCCAAAAAGCTTTTTGCACGAAAATCGGAAAATTGGCTTTAGAAACGCGATCGCGGCA
>CAJNIZ010004652.1:0-12203 GCA_905231905.1 Symbiodinium pilosum | reverse complement strand
GGGGACCAGAGGACCAGGGGACCGGAGACACACATAAACAAGCCAGACCAGAATGAGCCACACCTATGAGAAAAAAAACTATGGCACCCCTAAACCCTGAACCCAAAACCCTAAACTCCCAAGCCTTATGCGTCATCCTCTGCCTCATCATTCTCAGGCTCCTGCCCAGTCCGCTACAAACTTGGCTTGTAAACCCAATTACCCAGAGGGTCCATGTACCAAAACACTAAACCCTGGCAACGCAGCCGAACCATGTTACAGAGAAAAGAACCTGCCACTCTAGGCTGTACTTGGAGGGTCAGGGGGACATAGTAATAATGGAAAAGAAAATAGAAACTACTATCTATCATTTAGGGATTTGGGTGTAGAGTACCGCATTGTCCCTACGGGGCCAAGTACCCAATAATTAGGTACTTGGGATTCGGGTAATAGAAGCTATAGTACAGGTCTTGGATAAGTATATGATAATTAGGTACTTGGACCGTTAGGGTAGTTTTATGAATTAGAATCTCAACTCCGTAAAAGAGGGTATATAGGGGATTATATAAGGGACTATTATAAGGGTTACAAGTAGGAGACTACGGCTCACATATGCATGTGGTTTGTACAGCACTGCCTACACAGCTGGTACCGACTAGTGCGATGTTTTGAATTAGGTTTTGCAGCTGTAGCTCAGGGATGTTCAAAGCGTTCAGGATCTACAGGGTTTAGGGTTCAGGGTTTCCGGTTGCCACACGGTCCTCCCAAATTCGGCCAGAAGCGCGGGCATCTTTCCGACACTTCTCCCCTCAAAAGCCAACCTAGCGCTGCTACCAAAGGCGTGTGGATCTCAATGAGTCTGTGAGAGAAGGTTTTGGGCACCAGGGCGAGGTGCTGTCCTTCTTCGTCATGCTCCGCACGCGTGGGATCTTTGCGTTTGGTCCCCTTTTGGTTCACCCCTGGTTTGGTTGCCTACCGGTGCTTCGGAAGAACTTCCTGCTAACGTGCGAAACTCAATTTCTACACTCTTGGAAGTTGTTTCAGCTCAGATGGCTCAGGGCTGGGCCAGCTAACCTACACCCTCGAGTACCAGACGCGGGCGAGTGACCTTGACAATCGCAAATCTCAAGCAGAGGGTGCCCCTAAGGACTATTCCTTAAATGAACCCTAAGCCTTGCACCCTTGTAGGATCCTAAACCCTAAACCGTACATAATCCCTGTAAGGATTCTAGGGAAGCACGATTTGAGTGGGTCCTAGAGCCGGAGATCCTGCAAAATTTTCTTGTGGCAATTCCAAGCCCCACACTTTATCCGACAATGCCGAAAAACCCTTGCACAGTTTAGGTGAACAATGAATTCCCAGGGCTTAGCAGAGAATAAGGGAATCTAATCCGTCTATAATCCCTGTATAACGTATCCCCTGATTCCCTACCAACCCCAAGCACTACTAAGACAATGAAGCCAAGCAAATGGACTGCTACTTGGACGACTTGCGTGCTGTTGAAGACAACGGTCCCTCACATCCAGACCAAACTTGAAGTAGCCTCGTTTGCAGAATAAGGCGAATCCCTGCATTACCAAGTAATCTAGATGCTGACAATCCGTTTCAGTTCAGCTGGGCAGAAATAAGCAGTGCTTCAGTGGTGTAGCCCGGCAAGCATTCCCTTCTAAAACATGTCGAAAACCTAGGAAACGTGGACTAATGCAGGTTCAAGCTGTTGCCTGAGCCAACCTCTAGCCAAAACCCAGAAGGCTATATCTGCACCTCTTACTGATACGCACGGATTCCGGTCAACGTCCTCGCGCATGTCGTCAGTAGGCCCGCTGGCGTCCCAATCCTTAATTTGCATTGTCCAGCGCGAGGAATATATGGCATGCGAATCTGCGAAAGGATCCGACTGCCTCTATACTTTGGGCAGGGCAACACACAGAACAACTTCTTCCGTTGACAACCTAAAGAAGCAATCACAATGCAGGAAGCTGGCCCGGTTGGCCATGCCAGCGTTTCAGGGTTTTCAAGGCACACCAGCTCAATCTAGCTTACTCGTTAGTGAAGCTGACTGAACCTGCACTCTATTTCCATCCTCCAAGGTCTGTAAGGGTCAGCATATTGCGGTGTTAACGTTTCAGTTTCATAGATTTGGCTCAGGACCTCGCCTCCGTTTCGAAACACCACGACCCTATAAGGATGAACTGGCCATGACTAAGCAGTAGCTAAGCAGTAGGTTGTTAGAGTTTAGGGCTTCGGGGTTTGCTATTGTGTGGGTTTAGGGTTTGGTTTGCTATTTGCCTAAACCCTGGAGAACTGCATATTTGTAAGCTCAAGTTGCATTGTACGAATTGCACCACACTCTATGTTCGGGCCTTCGAAGACAATGGCGCAGTTTTGAGATCCAAGAGTCTGGATCTTCCTGCCAGCCTGGCAGAAAGGTTTTGGTTCAAGAGGCTTGAGTGTGAGATGTAAAGAGTGCGCGCTGCCACCCAGTCAATGACACCAACAGTTAAAGCCGTACTCATAATTTTGGAACAAAAAATGACCAACGTGCGTTCTAAGAAGATGCCCTTAACAATTCTGAAAAAAGAATCTCTCTCTGATAGAATTCTTACCCTTCTATGTCCTTCAAGCGCTGAAAGTGTAGTTGTATTGTGAACCCATCACGATAGCAGAATGAATGCAATTTATTGTTAAAACATCCAATTGTAGCGACAATGCTTCTCATGTTATGGTACTGTCTTTCATCCATGGCGATCAGGAAATCAACTTTAACAGGACATGGGGTCTAGACAACCAGGTCTAAGTATTTACCAGCCTTCACTGTACAAATCAATCCTCACATGATGTCGTATGTTGTCCAATCTTTAACTCCGCTGGAGCCTGGCGCTGAACAAGCTGAAGTTGGAGTCGGGGGGTGGGGGTCAGGAAAAAGGGGGCCGTAAGGATATACTCGGATATTGAGGTGACAACCGGGATCTTTGTCACGGATTAACTATATAGGGATCATGGTGATGAAGAATTATACCCACCCAAATTCACATCCGCAGGTTTTAAACGGGCAAAATTGGCAAATTTATGCAAATTTACTTCCTTCGCTCACCTTTGCAAGCAGCTCCTCTGACGACTCTCGAATGCGACCAGGCAAAAACAAAATCCCCAACAGCACCATGCTTAACCTGGTTGCTGAGGTTCCTGGAACAGTAAAGGTTAAACATTTTGAGTTACTTCTGGTCAGATTATATGTTATATACGTAACTTCAAAAATAGAAGGCTTCTGTAAAACTGCAAACGCTGCTGCCAACCTGTCGGCACCGCCGAGTCCTGCTGTCATGAATTCATTTTACGCAGTTTGCGGTTTAGGGCTTGCTTCTGGTAGTTTCCATGCATACAGGGACCCCCAAAATACTAGAATTGTTATCCTCGGGAAACCCGAAAAGGTATCCCTAAGTTTGAGAACCCCGCGCCTAGACCTGCACTTCCCGCTCAACATGCGCCGCTGATCGTTTGCTTTGGGGCTCCAGATTTGAGATTCACTGTCTAGACCACAAGCCAAGCCTACCCCAGCGCAGACAGACCGAGCCGTGCTGAAATTCCCTACAAAGCACGTAGATCCTACAAGCATCGGGCGGTTAATGGAGCACAACACTCTAAACTCTAAACCATGAGCAAGACTCGCCTTACTTGTACGTCAGTTGAAGAAGGTGGAATGCCAAAGCGGATTATGGATGCCCTGCTAAAGGGACATCCCCGTACATGTGCGAAATAGTATTCTACAATCTACACAGGCAATATGACATGGTTATTTGTATTGAACCTCATCGAACAGGTCGACCAAGAGTGCCAAAATGGCTATAAAGCCCCATGGTGTGATGCCTGTATCGGCCTGCTCGAATAGGTTGACTAGGAGCGCTGAACTGCTTAGGGCGGGTTCCACGATGCTTTCAATGCATTTACAAAAACGATGAAAAATCTTCCACCCAAGATAATTTAGCCTGAGGTATCCTCTTCTATGGAATTGAGCTCTGTTGTGATGCGGTGGCTTGAAGACCCTTTTTTTGCCAAAATGCCAAATTTTACGTTTAAGAAGTTAGACAACGCAACAATGTAAGGAGGTACTTAACAGAACTGCACCGGGACAAGGTGGGGGAGAAGTTATTACAAGCAGCTCTGATCCCTCAAGCTACCTACCTGAGCCGCGAAGAAACAACTTCTGATAGATAGGGTCTTATGTAGTTGGGGCTTACCCATACTGAACCCTGGCCCACTAGCTTTCATATCCCAGATCCCCGAAATCTTCTTCAGAGGTTTATTGCTATACAGCGCACTACTGGGATTGTTCTGAGTTGGCTGGTGATCAAAATTAAGACTACCGAGGCATTGCGATTGCTAGTGGGTCACAGCAAGTCATGACCCAACCCCAGATTTCATGCCGTTTCGCAGCTACCATGTACCCTCAAACAGCACCACTGGTATATGCCCTCTCACCTCCACAACCTGTAAACCTGAAGAGGTACCCTAAGAATCATTTCTATACCTCCATGCCGTCCCTAAGGGCACACACCTTTCGAACTATAGCTTCGAGCATTCCCCATTACAGTAACTGTAAATCTTAAAATTTGTCCTCCTGGTCTTCCACCCACGCCTGGGCTTTCCAAGGGTCTCTCTTCGTCCGCTCCAGCTGAATTACTCTCCTAGTACCCTCCCCCTAACATCACATATAAATGTATATACGGTACATGGACTCTTTAGGAATGGACAATAGTCTTCATAGGGCCAATTTGACTGCTCCATGTTGGTTTGGGGAATGTAGTTTCCCGTGACACTTCAGTTGCCGTTTTACGTCATATTGATACCATACAGCACGGGGGAAGCTTCTACCTGCTAGTTGTTTGGAAGAAGGGGTTCCTTCCTTTAAGTATCGCCGACTCCAGAAGCGCTTTTTCACACCCTCACTCCCCAAAAAAGGGCTACAAACAGTGCCCAAAAGCTTCGAGAAAAACAAGGAACCAAATGAAGGACTTCGAACCTGGGCATCTGGGTTGCTCTTGTTGCAAAGTATGCATAGAGGTATTACACCGTTTTGCTAGCTGACTTTAGCTGAGTTTGTGTAAATATAAGGGATACTGAAGTATAGTCCGGTTTGCCTTGTGAGACGTCCTTGTCTACGTGGAGTGTCGTGTACATGAGTTGATGCAAGTTCTGTGCTATCTGAAGGAAACGACATTCTGACACTTTGGGGAGTAACTGATGTCATCGATAAGTATGCAGCTTTCCAAAGTACACTGCTTATCCACCTTGGTGTTGGCTCTGACAAGAACCAGGGGTACTGTGATGAAGGAAGCAAGTTCAGCATTGAAGCCGGTTGTTCTGAGCCCAAGCTCATGCCTCTTGCCGGGCTTCTCAGGCTTGTGGATGACGCAGTTTGCAATAACCCGCCAGACAACACACTAATCACAGCATCTCCAAAATGAAAGAAAACCATCCCTCTTCTCTGGGTTTGTGGCGAGAATCTGTACGTTGAAGGGTATGTTCTGGGCTTGCTCGGGGCTCGAGGGAGGCATGTGTTTAGGTTAAGCCTGGTTAAGCCTCATGGCATAGTTGTTGGAGGAAAAAACGCTGAACAGTCAACCGCTGGGGTAATGAAAACATACTCCCCGGACACCCCGGCAGAGAACAACAAACGCCGATTCAGCTCATTTGTCTTCATCTTCCTTCATCATTCAGAATACGAGCTAAAAAGCTACTGGACAAATATGTCAAATATATTCACATATATATATATTTCAAAGATATATATATATATACACACTACATGTAGTTAACCAAAAAGTACTGCTTCAGGCAGGCAACATCATCCCATGAGTTGTCAACCTCCTGTTGAGGCAACAGGGCTTGAATTCAGTATTTAGGGTTCAGGGTTTAGGCCTCTGCCGTGAGCCTTTCGCATGGGGTGCTCAGGGACGGGAGTCTTAGGGATTTAAGGGGGATACAAGAGGACCATTGGGGTCCTTGCTACGGATTCTACAGCTATGATTTTGCGAGACTCACAGGTGATCCTGCCTTGGTACTACACTGGACAGAGGCAAGGAAGTCTGGAGGTAACAAGAAGGGCAAAAGTTGCTGACAACCCTTACCAGGCCTCTCTCCTTAAATGCCCGACGTAGGTCAGAGCCCAGAACTAGCCCTGAACAAGCTACGTCCACAGATCGCTTCCATGGGCGAATACTTTTTTACGTGGATATTCCCAGCATGCAAGCATCAAGCCTCGCCAATCAGACCAAGTCTGAGCCATAGTCTAAACTTCTGGTATCCCCCTTGATAACCCTTATCGTGCTCTCCTATATAACCGCATTTAAGGAGTTTAGACTATAGCTCATGTAGCTCCAATGTCAATCGCTCTCTAGCCTTGTTCTCTTCGAGCACAGCCTCAAGGTAGATGGGAACCTCGTCATCGAAACGTGTCATCTCCTGCGCTGATCCCTAAGGGTTCAAGTACCCAAATAGTAAGGATTTAGCGCGAGTAAAGCCAATTACTTGGGTACTTGGAGCCTGACCCAGACCCTCCTGTGTAGTTCTTTGTTTGGGTACTATATTACGAAGAAACATGACAAACCCAGAAACGAACCACATAGGGGCCCTTGGATAAAGAATGCCCATAGGACTCTGGCGTCACGGTATTGTCGGCTGTGTGGGTTTGGTTAGGTGTACGGGTCGGTCCAAACATCAAGCTACGCTACCATTGACTTTCTTGAGCTGCTACGCTTGACCAGCACCTCTAGCCAGAGCACTGAATACCAAAAGGAACTACATCGGAGAGGGGTTATATGGGGGATTATAAAGGGGACTACTATAGGGGTTATTAAGGGGGATACTAGGAGTTTAGACTACAGCTCATTTGCGAATGCGGCGTGTCATAGAATGGAGGGCCCCCGCGGCATTGCAGCAGTACATTTTGCATGCCCGCCGGTCCGTGATCCAACAGGAGGAGACAGGAGACATACGTATGCCTAACAGGAGGAGCCCATAGGATTGTTAGTCCTTGTTATGGGCCCCCCCCAAGGCGGGGGTCTTAGCCCAATCGGTAATTTTGGGTTCTTGGGATTTGGGAAATGGTCATAGGACTTACAAGTAGGCTGAAAAAGCTTCGAGAGCGCTAAATTTAATCGCTTGGAGTTCTTTTCCGAATTGCATTGTGCACATATATGCATACAGGACATCTGGATTTGCCCAGACGTTTCAGAACAATACACAGTGCTCCAGATCCAAACAGTTTAGCACCATCCCAGGAGAATTTGGAAGCTTCCACATATAGGGGGCCCCAGTATAGAAGCCTGCGAATAGTCGTTGATTTCATGTGAACTCACAAGAAGAGGCCCCTGATTGTTGGACACCGCGCGCTTATGACAGTCTTGGCTGGCTTCTGTTTATGAGCGGGCTTGTGCTTTCGGACCATTTTTCCCGAAAATGTAGGGTGCCTCCAGTGCATGCCCAACTGACCTCTTTTTGTTAAGGAGTTCACAAAAGGGAGCCCCACCCCCAGTTTTTGGAAACACCCGCATTGTCCGGACCCTCTTGGGTGATTGACGCTGGAAAGCAAGGCACTTTATTTTTGGAGAATCCTTTGCCAAGAAGGCTCGCACCCTAAGAAGGAAATGCGCCTCAGGGTTTCTCTTGCCTCCGGTTTCGTTCCATTCAGAACCGCTACTCTGCCGTGTCCTTTGACCCTAAACCCTAAACCTTTAAACCCTAAACTGTTTGGGTAGATGAATTTCTCAGAGCTTTCTAGCCATGGGATAAGGTAATGTGACAGCATGCAAAATCTACCAAGGGCGTCTTAAACTAATTGGTTTATACAAATCATTATGATGGGAGTCCTTGATAGAAGCCTTTCACAAAACATCAACATGAACGCTGCTTCTAATCTGCGACCCTGAACCCTCAACCGCGCAACTCTGAATCAGTCATATATGCGGCATATGCGGGCTTCTCAAAGTCCGGTCCAGCCTACATCCGTATTCTGCGAGAATGGAGATATCCCTAGAATCCTTTTTTGCACAAAAAGCCTTAAACTCCAAACCCTGAACCCTTCTAAGCCGCCAGAGCAGCCCCCAAATTGTCGCCCCTTCGACTGATATGTACCCTCTTAGGGGCCCTTTGTCGATAAGGGGCTCGATCCTTCTCAGATTCCCAGGTTCACGCGGTTTAGGGTTTAGGGTTGTGTGGGAGGGTAACCAACTCCATAAACATAAGGTGCAGTCTAGAATGGTATATTAGCTATAGTCTAAACTCATGAAAAGGGGATATCTGGGGGATTCTATAGTGGAGTATTATACGAGTTAATGGGGATACTGGGCATCTAGACTAGTATACGTCATATCAGAATCTTCACAAAGGCCTCTTGTCTTGGACAAGCTTCAACGTAATGTTGTACCCCTCGTATCGCGGGGGCCTCCGTTCCACAAGCGATTAGACCGTCAAGTAGGTAAACCTCCGAAGAGTTGGATGCGGACAAATTGTTGAAGAGGAGGTCAAGTGCGACTTTGCCCATTCGCCAAGCAGCCCAGTTGAAAAGTCTCCTCTGAGTCCGACCCGTAGATGTCAGCAATGTTCTGCCGACAGCTATCCTGCAAAATAATGCTGGATTGGGCTGCGCATGCGAGGGGGTCTATCCTCTTAGCAGCAAAAACGTGAATTCATGTAGCCCTCGCGCTTCAATTTACACCACGTGTCTCTTACTCAGGACTCAGGTAGACCCACAATCCACGCACAAACTGTCAAACCGGGTCCTTTAAAGTCAACTGGTTTGTAGGTGTTCTTGAAAGGCATTTTGTGGGGAAGTATTAGAGATTGGTAGAGCTTAGGGTTTCCAGGAATTCGGGGGCCTAAGCATTGGTTTTGGGGGGCGTGGTGGGCACGCAATCCAGTACAGCTGGGTTGAGCTTTGAGAGTGCATGAAAACTGTAGTTTGGGAAACCTGGGAGCTTCTAAAACTCTAGTCGGTGCCTGTATGGAAAGTGGTTTCTTTTTAGGGATGACATTGCACTTGGGGGTATGTAAAGAGGCCCGAATTTGCGGAAGCTATCGCGTAGACTGGCTCAACGGAAAGTCGTATATTATCGCAGAGTATAAAGTGGCTCTTTTTCTGCTATACAGATCCATTCCCCCGTTCCCTACTGACACCCAGCAGGCTGCAGAAACCATTCCTAACCGAAGGAACCAAGCTTCAAAGGACTCTACCAAAGCGTCCAGAGTTCAGGGTTCAGGGTGCGCGTGAAGAGGGCTGGGCTCAGGGTATAAGTTCCCTTCAAGTTCCCGAGGGCTCCAGGCCCTGACAATCCTAACATCTAGCTTCTGATCTTTAAACCTAAGGGTCCAAGGACCCAAATAGTAGGGTTTCATATTATAACAAAAAAAACCGGTATTTGGGTCCTTGGACCCTTAGGATTAGAGTATGCCTGCAACCCCAGGTGCCTACCATCTTGTAGTAAGTACCCCCTAATTGCCGGTCAGGTCAGGTGGGTTAAGCGTCTTCACGGAAACCGATATAGCGAACACGATTCTAGTATCTCCTCAGCTGGGTCAGTCCAGTCGTTGCTAATGAGCCTGTGCATTTCACACCTGCAAAAGACTCAAGCAGGATGTGCTGGTTGCTAGTTGAAAAATCTTGCCATGTATGTGTTCAGATGCCTCTCACTTGGGGCGTGAGAAGACTGATCTCATTCGTCATATCGTTAAAGCTCTAGTTCGGCCCCTCTTTCCATCTTGAATTTGTTTTTGTCGCTTCTCTTTTTTCTTTCCAGCAATGGTTCTTATCTCTCCCTCCCTTCCTCTCATCTTTTCTCGTCGCTTCTCTTTTTTCTTTCCAGCAATGGTTCTTCTCTCTCCCTCCCTTCCTCTCATCTTTTCTCGTGTTCTGTGCCACTGGCGGAAGGTTGTAACGTCACTTTCCGTTTACGAACCAAGCTTCAATTCAATTAAAACTGGTCTGAACTGGATGCGTGCGGGGGCACCAAGAATGCTGGACAAGAACTCTTACACATGGTCCGCGTGCTATGCAAACTTGCTGACCAGGGCAAATATATTGCTTTTGCTTGCCTGCTCTCTGACGCGCTAAAACCTACACGATACCCACGCTAAATCATAATCCCTTCTGTCCGCGCAGAAGCCGCCCAAGGCCCGACCATTGCTGCCATCCTGACTAGCAGACGAGCAGCAGCAGCATAGTGCGGCAAAGCAGGAAGAAGAGCAGTAGCAGTCCAGAAATAATCGCATCGGCAGCCGTAGCAGTGGCATCGCTACTAGTAGTAGGATATACCAGTAGTATCTTTAGCAGTAGTATCAGCCCCTGCTGCTAACTACTACCTCCTACTACTACTACTCCTCCTCCTCCTCGAAGCACCACCGGTTTTGGCAACTAGTTATTCTCGGAAGGCGATTTGCCCAGAAGACAGCCAGGGTCTCGGTCTCAACAGTTTGCAATGCCGGTTGCGTTTGTCGTGCTCCATCTGGCTGTTGCCTGCTCAATGCCCCCGAGTTGCGAATGCATAAGTAGTAATCAATGTGGGAATGAACCATAACTACTCAACAACGACTTTTCAATCAGACAACGGTCCTCGCTAGAGGACACACGATCATCAAAACCACATTTGGTCTCCCTAGCTCATACCAAAGACATATATAGGACGATATTGGAGCAGGTTTTCTGGTTATATGTATCATACCGGGTACATAATATCAAGGCTTCAAGTTCTCTAGAGCATTGAAAATTCAGGAATGCAGAAACAATGCATATCAAATGAGACATGCCTGCAACTTACTGTGCCTTCTTCGCCGCGAGGCTGTGCCCTGTACGGGGCCCCCAGCCCAGGCCCCCCGCTCTTGCTGCGAAAAGGGGAAGGTCTGCAGTGGGGACCCCAATATTGACCCCAAAATACTCCAGTCCTTACTATGGGGACCCCCGAACAGGTACCCTTGTTTTAAGGAAGCCCCCAAGCTATTTGCCTCCTGCTCATAAGGCAATGGAGGATGGAGGATTCATTCGCATCCTTTCCTATTCGAAAAAAGGCAGGGAAGCTTCAACTGGCTGATAAACTCGATCATGTACTCCCAGAACAACACCTAGCTGGGTGGTTGTCAAAATTATGATCTCTTTTTGGGTACCCTAAATATCAGGTGCCGTATTATGATAGGGATCCAAAATTTTGACAACCACCCCGCTGCGCATGTTTGGCGACCCTGCAGTCCGACTGGTGCAGAATAACTTCGCTCAATGCTCGGCTCCCCATCGTTCCATATGCGCTATAGTCTCAAATCCTTAAAAGTGAGTAATATAGGGGGTTATATAAGGCACGGCTATAGGGCTTATCAAAAAATACTAGGAGTTTTCACTATTGCGCATATATTGCACAGCCCTGAAACGTAAGCCGGTGGGGGCAAACACTGATACAGTCCCTCCTATGCCCCGTAAGTATACCACCAGCGGAATTTGTCCGTTGAGAATTTCCATAAACCTTGAACCTGTTCGAAGTTTCACAAACAAAGGGGTACCCTTGAGGGTGCCAGGAAAAGGTAGGGATCATGAATGGATCATAGGGGGTCCCCTTCGAAGAGTCAGTACATATACAGGCAATTTTGATAAGCTTGAATCCTAAATCCTAACTCCCTGAGCCCCTGAACCCCTTAAATAATGTGATAGTACCCATTTTCTTTTCCATTATCCCGATATGTAACCCTATAACCTCACTTCCTTTGGTCCAAGAGACCACGCCAAAGAACCCCGCATTGCCACAGAGGAACCTCACTCGGCAGCAGCTTCAGTTTCTTTATCTGCCCGGGAACCTCCCTATGTAGGGGGTTCCCAAACTCAGGGTTTAGGGTTTTGGGGTACCCTTTTAACGGGGATATAGGCTGATATAGGAGTTTTATAGGGACATGATGGGGTTTAGGGTTTCCAAATTAATTAGGGGTATTTTTTCGGGATACTACTTGGGGAAACTGCCATGTATTGTGTCAGCTGCGTATTGGGGCATCCTAACATCACGGTAAGCAACAGCAGATAAATCATGTGCAGGACATCACGAGTTTAAGGGCTCAAGATTCTGGATGTTGTTCGTTTAGGCTTGGGATCATTGACAACTCACGCACACATGAATAATGTCGGGTTCTGATTATTCAACCCCCCCCCCCAACAAGTCCGGATCTGAATAAACGGGGGGCCCCTAATCAAGTT
>CAJNIZ010004651.1:760-13350 GCA_905231905.1 Symbiodinium pilosum | reverse complement strand
TTTGGGGCTTAGGTTTTAGGGTTTTGGGCTTAGGGCTTAGGTTTTAGGGTCCGGGGCTTAGGGTTTAGGGCTTTGGTTTTAGGGTTTGGGGCTTAGGGTTTAGGGCTTAGGGTTTCGGGCTTGGGGCTTGGCTGAGGATTATTATTGGGGCTTCTTTAGGGAGTGCTACAGGAATCCGTTCCCCGCATTCTAGGGAAACTTTTTACGGCTTAGTTCAGCTTAGCTTCACGGATTTAAGTCGGGGTGTAGGGCTTAGGGCTTAAGATTCAGGATTGAGGAAGGCTCATGGGTGGTTGCAAGCTGACTCATAAGTAAGTGCCTTCAACCTGGAGCCCCTGAGTCCCCGAAAACCCTGAACCCTAAACCCAACACGCCCCCTAAAACCCCGAGACCCCAAAACCTACAGGGCCTTGCGGAACGAGGAAATCCTCGATGAGACGTTTCGGCAGTAGCAGCGCCAAGGGAGCGGGGCCTCCGGCTGTTTCAGTCTGAAGGTTAGGGTTTAGGATTTAGGGTTTAGGATTTGGGTTTCAGGATTTAGGGTTCAGGATACCAAATTCAGGGTCTAGGTTTCATTGCTTACAAGGACTTAGGATTTAGGGTTTGGGACTTAGGGTTTCAGGTGTCCTTTACCCTCGTGGCCCCCTGCGGCCAGGGGTTTTAGGGTTTAAGGTTTCAGAAGGCTTTAGGTTTTGGGCTTAGCGTTAACCCTGAGAGGCACTAAGTAATCTTTAGCTATAACCCCTATGCTCCACCAGATAGCCCCTATAGCAGTTCCTATATATACCCCAATAATACGAGGGCTGGCATTTTGTTTTTGCTCAAAGTTGATACAGGCCCCGGCCTGGGGCCCTAAGGTCCAGAGTTTAGGGTTTAGGGTGAAGGGTTTAGGGGCCCTATGGTCTACAACTACTACATATCTCTTGCTACTTGCAGCCTTAGGGTCGGGAGGCTTTTGGGGCTTAGGGCTCGATACTTAAAAGTTAGGGTATAGGTTTTTAGCAAAGAGGGGAGTATTAGCCTAAACCCTCGACCCTAAACCATAAACATAACTGCGTAATGCCCGTGGATTTGGGGTTGGCGTTCTCGGGCTGCAGAGGTGTAGGGTTTAAGGTTTAGTGCTCTATTAGGATTAGAGGGGTCCTTCAATGAAGGTTTCGAGGACAAAGATATGCCTCTGTGCCCGCTGCGTAGATTACTGCACCCCTGGAGGTTGGGTGCCCTGGGCTTTGGCGGTACGCACAAGCCAGTCTCCCACTCCTCTAGCCCCGGCTACAGCAGGACATACATAGTGGTTTCCTTATGGCAGAAAAAGAACTTATGCAGACCTGAACCCTGAAAGTATGTAAAATAATGGCCTTTATGGCTGTTCTTATGGGTTTAGGGCTATTACTTTACATACTTTTAGGGTTAAGGGAGTCACCATCGCTCCAAGAACCGCCACGACATGGACAAAGCAAAGCTGCTCAGACGCGGGCTCAGGCAGAGGCTTCCGCATGCCCTAAGGGTCCAAGGGCCCAAATAACAGGACTTTAGGGCCCAAATACCATTAATATTATAGTATTTGGGCTCTAGAACCCTATTCTTTGGGTCCTTGGACCCTAAACCCTAAACCCTAAACCTTATCTACCCCTAGAAACCCCTTTAAAGGGAGCCCTATTCTTTGGGTCCTTGGGCCCTTAGGGATGGATTCTTCTTCGCCGGCACTTGTGGCTCCTGATCCTCCTCTGCCCTGCCCTCCCCACGCGAGCACTTTGGCCGTGGTAACGCCATGGTTCTCTATGTTACTTAGAGGCTCCAAGGACCCAAATAATAGGGTTTAAGGGCCCAAATACTATAATTATGGTATTTCGGCCCTAAAACCCTATTATTTGGGTCCTTGGACCCTTAGGGTTATGACTACTCTACACATCTAGTTTGCGATGACCTTGTCCCAGGCTCTCAAGGCCCCAAATCTCAACATCCACTACCATGTCCAAACCCCAAAACGAAACAAAACAAATGGAGCCCAAACTCAAATCCTATCCTAGACCCTAGACCCTAAAACCCTAATCCCTAAAACCCTAAAGGGCTTAGGGGCTCTAGAGGGTTTAGGGTGAACCTACCTGGAGCTCAAAAGCAACTGCAACAATGACCGAAAGCCCCTGAGAACGACCACTGGGCTGGGTTTATGGGGTTTGGGGTTGAGGGGGTTTAAGGTATCTACGTTGGGGTTTCAGGTGAACGCTACGCCCCGGAGCCCAAACCCAAACTCTCAACCCCCAAGCACCAGCGCCCGAGTAGCGGTCTCCACCCTAAAGCCTAAGCTCTAAACCCTAAAGCCCTAAAACCCTAAACCCTAAACGCAAACCCCAAAACCCAACACCCTAAAACTCTAAAACCCTAAACTCCCAAAATCCCCAAACCCCAAAACCCTAAACCCTAGCGCCTGAATTGTGGTTCCCATTCACTTTCGGGTCCACTGCTATGGGCTTCTGCTCCAGCGGCGGAGCGGCCTCCTAGGGCCGAAGGGGGGGTTTAGTCTTTTGGGTTTGGAGTGTAGGGTGTTAAGGATTTAGGGTTTGGCCGTTTGGGGTTTTGGAGTTAGGGTTCAGGCTTTGGAGTGTAGGGTTTAGGGTTGTTTAGGGTTCAGGGGCTTATGAAGGCTCAGGGTTTCGGGGGTTGAGGGTTTGGGGTAGTTTAGGGTTTGGAGTTCAGGGTTTACGGGGTTAAGGGCTCAGGGTTTGGGGCTTAGGGTTCAGAAGCGGTTTTGGGTTTACCTGTGCCTGAAATGCAATGGTAGCCGCAAACCATCCATGGGTTTCACCCTGACTTGAGACGTTTGTGGAATAAGGGCCGAGTTAGGGTCTAGGAGGCTTAACTGAACCCGGCATGTATGTAGAAAAATAGCCTCTTGGCATTTTGCAATAGGATGCAATAGGTGCGGGGCAATATTTGTATTGATGTGTGTGATCGAGGCAGTCTTTCCAGCAAGGTAGCTTGTTCGGGCCTGATGAAACAGGAAAGGGTTTCCTAACAGTTGATGGACAAAATCCTGCGCAACCCTAAGTAGACTACAGTACCACAACAGTTTTGGGTTGAGGGTTTAGGGTGCAGGATTTTGCCCATGTGGGGTCTTATGACAAATGACTCTGATAAGGATTCTTCTGGATGATTAGGCGGGCCTAGATGGCTAAAGTGTTGAGGCATGATTAAAGTATGGGATGCTGTAGTCAGGTAGAGCCTTACTTTAGGGTTTAGGAGCACAGTCCCAAACCTCTACAGTTGTTACTTCTTTCGCCTGGTCTTGCTATACACGCACGAAAGTTTGTGACATGTTTCGGGCACTGAGCAGCAGGAGCCAGCTTTCAAAACGCACGTCTGACTAGTAGAAGCTCGGCAGCTAGGGAGCCAAACACCTACCAATACCATTTAAGTCCATTTAAGGTACCCTGTACCATAGTTATACAAGGAATCTTGGACCATAGTATTGGCAACTATTTAGGTCCCTATAGTGGGGGGGGCTGTGGTTCTGATCGAAGAGGGGCTTCCACCCTTCATGTTGAGCCCGTGGTTTTGATTGATCTTCCGCCCAACATCGCAGCAGTGTCAAGGACCCTTAACTAAACCCTAAACACCATGAACGACTCTTGCATCCCTGCCCTACAATCTATGCAGCCGGCACACTGACCTCAAGGTGCACAACCTGCGGATCTAGGGTTCAGGGTTTAAGTGGGCCCCAATCTCAAAATAACTGGCTGTTTTTATTGTTAAAAAAGCCTCTGCAGCGCGCAAATGGGCAACCCGATTTTGAGAACTACCGATGCATCTCTGAACCCTATAACAATCATGTAGGAATCAACAAGCCCAACAACCCTAGAGCCCCTAAACCCTAAACCCCTAAACTCTAAACCCTTAAACCCTTCAACCCTAAACCGCTAAACCTCGAAACCCCTAAACCCTAAACCCTTAAACCCTGAACCCTATAGAGCCCCTAAAGTCCTATAGGTTGACGGGGCAGGCTACCCCCGGTACCTGCTGCAGCGACGGGCGCCGGAGGATAGAAGGAGCGACGGGAGCTCCCTGAACCAGGATTTTAGGGCTTAGGCGAAACAATACCCACAGTTTAGAAGTACTTGCTGCCTACTGAATATATGCATATATATAACACAGAAAGCTGTAGGTAGTTGGGATTACAGGTAGGGATCATAGGGTTCCGGGGTTGGGATTTGGTATTTTCACGCTCTGTAAAGGTCTCAGCGTCGACAGTGGCATGGGCTCAGGGTTTATAGTTTAGGGCCCTCGAGATGTGAGGCCTGAGGGTTTGGGTTCTGGGTTTAAGGCTTAGGGGTTTCCAGTTTAGGGTTTGGGGCTTAAGAGTTTAGGGGTTTAGGGTTTACCTAAGCCCGAAACCCTAAACCCTAAACCCTCTGTGAAAGATTTGTTAGCGAGGAGAGTTTTTGGCCCAACCCTGACAGTCATACGCACGACCACAGCTTCTTGGCACGGCATTTTTTTTCCAAAGGATCCTAGGTCTCTCTGTGGTGGTACAAGACAGGGTGTCCATATCATGAACTATTAGGACGGCTTGGTTTGATATCCCTTATGCAGGTACTTAGGATCCTTTGGGTTTAAAATCTTGAAGCAAACCTGCAGAGAAGTAGTGCAGGGTACAGGCGGATTACCCGAATCATGTTGAGGCCTGCTTGACGTATCCTAAACCATAGTTTTACGAACTTAGGACCATAAATTGGGAATTCTTTATTAGACTTCTTATCTAGGCCTTTACACTACCAACGATCCCTTCCACCTAAACACTAACCTCCGCTAACTCTCACGGTTAAACTATAGCTGCTTGAGATCTTATATACGGAAGGGGCACATCACAGGCTGGGGGGCTCGCTTCTTAACCAAACTCCCTTTACTGAGGTTCAGAGGTCATAACAAGGACACCAACAGCCACGCATCCCTTAGCACGAAACTACAGGCTTGGGGATATTAAGATTATTAAGCTTGCGGGGATCGGCTTTCAGATTGATTGGGGGTGCGCCTTGACTTGTGGTCTGGGTGTTCTTCCACTAAACAATCGTGCAGGGTTTAAGGGTTACAGAAGGGGTGTTCTCCAACTAACGGCTATTTTGCATGCAGGACTTTGGGGTTACCTAACCGCACCCCCTTAACGCCACCTACCCCCAGAGGTCCAAGGTTCCTACTTTTTAGATCCTCCCAGGGGTCTGGGTAGGCTGACTTGGGCTTGATTCACGGAAATAAACAGGAAGCTTAGAGGGAAGTACTGGGGTGGTTAGGAGAACGCATGAAGAGCTCGCTACAACTATGGACCCATGGTATGGGCCCTTACTGCCTAGATACCTAGTGACCTAGTATATCCCCCTAAGGCCCCAAGAATCCACCAAAACAGGCTAAGGACACAAACCCTAAACCCTAAAACCTAAACCCTCAACCCTAAACCCTAAACCCTAAACCCCGTGGATCCCAGTTTCCCCTGCATCCCTCGAGGCGGCCTGTGCTGTTTGCGCGCTGCGCCTGGGAAGAACGCGGGGTCAAGGAAAGCTGACGCTTTACTCAAATGGGTATAATGGGGGGCCTATAGGGGACTAATAGGGTTTATAAGGGTTTTAGGGTTTAGGGTTTAGGGTTTAAGGGTTTAGGGTTTAGGGTCTAAACTCCTTAAAGGGGTTATATAGGGGATTATATAGGGGACTGCCATAGGGGTTATTAAGGGGGTTTAGGGTTTAGGGTTTAGGGTTTAGGGACAGTAGCTCAAATGGGTATAATGGGGGGCCTATAGGGGACTAATAGGGTTTAGGATTTAGGGGGGACCTATGGGGGACTATAGAGGCTTTAGGGTTTAGGTGGGGCATATGGGTGGTTGTCAAACTTATGGTCCCTTTTTGGATCCGTATTCTAATACGGCACCTAATATTGAGGGTACCCAAAAAGGGACCATGATAATTTTGGCAACCACCCAAATGGATATAATCAGGGCCCGATTCGTGGGGTCGGGGTTCCAAACAAAACCCAACCCTAGCATTTGGCAGTTGCACCCTTAAGGGCCTATCTGCAACCGCTGCTTTAGCTGGGAACAGGATGAGCATGGCAGCTAGGGGTTGATTAAAAAACTTTGGACCCTAAACCCGAAACTCTAAACCCTAAACCCTAAACGGGGGCGGCCCTTGGGGGATCCTAAACCCTAATCAGGGGGGGGGGGGGCCACTTGAGGGATCCCAGCTAAGCATAAACATTGCACAGACATGACAGGCGCTCTTAGCAGGTGTTTTTTCTCTTTTTTTTATGAAGCCTATTTTGAGAAGCTCGCATGTATGAACCCCTAAACCCTAAATGAGCGATAGTCGAAACTCCTCCTAGTTTCCCCCTTCATAATTCCTATAGTAGTCCCCTATATAACCCCTTTTAAGGATTTTAGACTAAAGCCTACATAATGTTTAGAAGTGTGAAGGAAAGGCTGCAATCCGACACCTTCATGCCTGATCCTCAACGCTGTTTGGAGATTCGGTACATATGAGCCATAGTCTACACTCCTAGGACCCCCCTTACTAGCCCTGTAGTAGTTCCCTGTATAATCCCCTATACAACTCCCTTTACGGGGTTTAGAGTATAGCTCCTATAACTTACTGGGGGCTAGTAGGGAATTAGGGAATATGATATATATTTCTTATGTTTAGGGATTATATTCCTTTATTCCCTAGTAAGCACCAGTAGGGCAAGATGGTAAAAGTTCATGAAGTCCACGCATGTTGCTCCACGTACAAAGGCCCATGAACCTCCTCGTACGTCCTGACCAGGAGCCCTGAATGAAGCCTACTGACCATGCACGCCCTAAACCCCAAACACTAAACCTTTTGAAAAATCAGTCAGACCTTCCTGAAGTCATCCTGACACCAGAAACTGAACTCCGTGGCTTTAGGCGAACCCTGAGCAAACCCTAAACCCGAAACCCTAAGCCCTAAACCCTAAGCCCTAGGCCCTAAATCCCAAGCCCTAACCTAAGCCCTAAACCCTAAACCTTAAGCTGCAGCGCCCAAATCCAAAGCCCTAGGGCTAAGCTTTCACGGTAAGCCCTCAACGCTAAACCCGAAGTCGAACCGTCCTCTGATACCTCTAAGCTCCTAGGCTTCCCATGCATGGACGGGTGTTCGACCTCAGGACCCTGTATTGGAACCTTAAACCCGGTGTAGGGTTTTGTGTTTTAGGGTTGCTTCATACAAAAAAACTGCATGACCATGATATATTGTAGAACTATACTTCCCTGTGTTTAGGGCATTTGGGGTCATGCAGGATTTGTTGTATCCATCGTAACGATGTGTAGCGATGAGCTTGAATCTTGAAGACCAAAAAACGGCAACCAAAGTCCCAGAAGTTTTCAGAACCTTTACCCTCGAACCTTGAGAGCCAATCTAGAAGCCTACATAACTTACTGTTTAGGGTTGAGGGGTTACCAATATCATGTTGATGTCTGTTTGAGCTGCCCTATACCGAAATTAACAGGGAATCTAGAACCCTAATACTTTCAAGAGGGCCTTTGCCCAGACCCGTAATGCTGCTGGCTTGGGCTTTGGGGCAAGAACATAAAAGTCAAAGTACCTCAGTAGTCTTATTCTTCCTCAAAACCTGCACGACTGCAATGCCTCCTACCCAAATCCCCTGCACTCAAAGTGGGTGGTAGGGGAGACTTAGTAATTAGATGAATGCCGCGGAGAAGTGAGGAATTGCAGTGATTAAGAAAAGAATGACTAAGCCCCCATGACCCTCCAAGTAGGGCTTGCGCTTAGTAAGGAGAATATCCAGGTTACCCCAACACCTGAAACTGGGACCCTGTTCTAGTCAGGTGATAGTTATAGGCATCATAGGGTCCTGATCATAAGGGTCGAGGCAACATTGTTGCCTACTATAAGCCCAGATAAGCCCAGATTCCGATGTATCTTCCAATTCGCGTTTCATTATCAACTACAGGGGTAACTAAAACCCTTAAACCCTAAACCCTAGATGGCGCGACTTTGGGGGGCGTGCTGGATGGTGTCAGGAGATGGAGCGGACACCTACAGAAGCCCCAATGATCCTCACATAATGCCTGTCAACTTCCTAAACCCTCAACCTAACCCAAGCCCTAAACCCTAAGCCCTAAACCCTGAACCCTATACCCTAGGCCCTAAACTCTAAAACCCTAAACCTAACCCCAAACCCTAGACCCTAGGCCCTCTAAGCCCTAAACCTTATACCCTAGGCCCTAAACCCTAAAGCTAACCCCAAAGCCTAGACCCTTGGGTACTGCCCCCCCCTCAATAAGAGTTGGATAAGAATTATAATATGGTTATATATGGCCCTTAATAGGACGCCCCTTACTATAGACTGTTACTGGGTGGGGGCAGTACCCAACCTAGACCCTAGGTATAGAGGCCAGGCCATCCAAGGCACTGCTTCAGCTCACGCAGCTGCTGTTGCACGCGTTCTTGCCTTGGGGGTTAGGGTTTAGGGTTCAGGGTTTAGGGGGCCAGCCCTAAACCCCTAAAAGGGTTTAGGGCTTAGGGCCTGAAACCTGAGGGTTTCAGGGTGTAGGCTTTAGGATTCTTGACCTTGAACCTCTAGGGTTTAGGGTTTAAGCTTCTTCACCTTAAACCCTGAGCCACTGCATCTTGAACTTTACACCTTAATCCCGTATCTGCTAAAACTCTTAAGCCCTGAATCCCCAGCCCCAGAACCTTAAGCCCTAAATCCCTCAAACCCTAGTCCCCTTAACCCCTACACCTCCCAAACCCCATCAATCCAAAACCCCAACCAGGATTAGGAATCAAGATTTAAGTCCTCAACGATAAGGGTTTGAAGCTCATGGCCGTATGTAAATACCCAGCCCTAAACCCTAAACCGCGGGAGACCCCAACCTAGGACGTATCGGGGGATGTATAAGGGTATGTAGGGATATGTAGGCTTTAAGGGTCCAACTACCCAAATCATGGGACTTTAGATACCAGAAGCCATCCAGATAAAGGTAGTTGGGACCTAATGCCCCATTGTTTGGGCACCTGGAACCCAATCCTAAGGGTCAAAAGTAAATATCAATAACATACTAATACTAACAACAATGAAAATGTACTCCCCAACACCTGAATAACAATTTATGCTATAAGAACCCTAAAGTATATGACTAAGACTATTGTATGACGGACCCTTACCTGTATCATCCCTATACAACCCCGCCGAAACAACTCTTACCCGCCCACAGCCTTCTCCGAAGGGAGCTTCGAAGGGAGGCCCTAAACCCTGAACCCTAAATCCTAGACCCTAAACCCTGAACCCTAAATCCTAAACCCTAAACCCTGAACCCTAAATCCGAAACCTAAACCAAGATCGATTACAGACATACATTGAACCCTAACTTCTAAACCTGGAACCTCAAAGCCCGGTAAACCAATGGCCCAGAAGCCCTAAAATCAGCCCACAGGGCTACGATTCTACATACTTTTGGAATTAGTTGGGGTCTAGGAGTCTACTCTTGGGGTCTAGGAGTCTAGGTAGTCTATAACTAACTGCAACCTACAATGGCCTATTGGGGTAGGCCTCATGCCACTCCCTGAACACCCAGTTACAGGTCCACTGCCCTACTCAAAGCTGCCTGGATAGTCATAGGTTGGGTACTGCCCCCCCCTTAGTAACAGTTGGATAGTAAATATGATATGGTTATATATAGCCCTTAATAGGACCCCTAATATAGACTGTTACTGGGAGAGGGCAGAACCCAAGTTATAGGGTTCAGGGTGTAGGGTTCCGGGGTCTAGGGTTTAGGTTGGGTCCTGGCCCCACCCATTAACAGCCTATACTAGAGGTCATATTAAGGGCTGCATGGGATCAGGGTTTCATTAGGGTATAGAGTATATATTAGAGGTCATACTTTATAAGGGCTTCACATAGGGTGGTCATACTAAAGGCTATATATGCCTATATTACATATATTATCCGACTGTTAATGAGTGGGAGAAGTACCCAGCAGGAGTTTTTGGAAATAGGGCGCCGTACGGGACCCTTGAGGCTTATACTGGTTTATAGGAGATGAGGGGGCCTCTAGTGAGGATTCTGTGGGGACTCTTCTTAAGAAGCTCTCCTATAACTCGGGGCATAAAAACCAAGTTCTATATGTGTATCTCTCTCTATCTCTCTTGCTATCCTGCATATAACCCTACCTAACGCTATCGATGAAACCTGAAAGTATAGGCAAGACAGTCGTACGGGTATCTTACCCTCAGGGCTCAAGTGCCCAAAGCTGAAGGTGTTAGGTACCGGAAACAAAAAAACTATCATTAGGGTACTTGGCGACTAAGGCGTCGCTAAAGTAATCTGCCTAGTTCCTAGAAATTGCGGTGATACAGCCGGTTGCCAACTTGTATTTCTAGGAGGATTGTGTGGTAATAAACTTTGACTTTGCAGTTCTTGCCTGTACCACAACCGCATGCAGAATGATAGCATTGAACCCACATACCTAAAACCCCTTTAACTTTCATTTGGACCGTTTTGACATCCAGGTAATTAAGGCTGCTACAGTCTATTGCCTGGCGCAAGCTCTGCGAAGCCCAAAAACCCCAAAACCAAGCTGCAGCATTCTTTGCGTCTCCTCCTGGACAGAGTTGGAGTTAAGCTTTAAGGTCGAGGGCTCAGTGTAGGGTTTGTTGGAGCCGTAGTCTAAACTCCTAGTATCTTCCAGGGTGTAGGTTTTTAGGGTCTGGGGGCAAGTTTGACTAAGCCGAGTGCCCGTTTCAAGTGAACGGGCGTACAGGGCTTCCATGCCCCCACCCTAATCCCTGAATACGCAACAAATCAATAAACTCGGAACCTCTAAAGGATCCAGGGTTTGGGGTTTAAGAACTTTAAAGCTACCCCGAACCTTAACCGCCGAAATCCCCACCTAAAACAATTTACGCATCCGAACACCCTCAACCTGGAATCTCAGAACCCTCAAACTTACGCCATGCGGTAAAGGGTTTACCTGAGCGTCCAAGCTGTGTGAGAGAAACCCTAAACACTCTGCACCCGCTGACGCCCTAAAGGCTCTTGAACCCCTAAACCTACTAACCTCCTTACACCCCTAAAACCCTAAACCCCTCACACACCCTCAAACTCCCTAAACCCCCCCAAACCCCAAATTCTAAACCACCCTAAACCCCTTAAACACCCCCCAACCCCCGACGGCCCCCCCCCGGCCTGAAGAGCTTGAGGATGTTGGAGCTGCTGCGGCACCAAAGGCAGTGACGGCACAGAACTGGGATCCTACAAAGGGTCTAGGGTTTAGTGTTTAAGGTTTAGGGTTTACCTAAACCCCCAAAGTATGTAAAATAATAGCCCTAAACACCTAAAAACAGCCTAAAAGGCAATCATTTTACATACTTTTGGGGTCCAGGTAGGGTTTAGGGTCAAGATTTAGGGTTTAGGCTTTAGGGTCTACAAAGCTTGCAGGACTTTAAGGTTGAGGGGTTTCTAGCTGAAGAGTTTAGGGTTTAGGGACTAGGGTTTAGGGGTTTAGGTTTTCTAGGGTTTAGGGAGTTTGTGGGTTTGGGGGCTAGGAATTCGGGTGTCGCCCATTATGCTACACAGCTTTTCTAGGAGTTCAAGGTTTGTCTTAGACCCCAAAGACCTTCAGTTTTAGGAATCCCAAACCCCCAAACCCCACAACCCTAAACCCTAAACCCCACGAACCTAAACCCTAAACCCCACAACCCTAAACCCCGCAACCCTAAACCCTAAACCATGTGAGGTCCTCATGTCAAACCCTTAAACTGAAGCTCTTTGGGGTTTAAGGCTTAGGGGCTTTGGGGTTCTAGGGTTAAGCGATTAACGTTAAGGAATCAAGGTCTAGGGTTTAAGGTTGGTTTAGGGTTTAGGGTTTTGGGTGTAGGGGGGTTTAGGGGTTAGGAAGTAGGGTTTCACCCCATATGCTATCAAGTTTTTCGGGGGTCAAGCAAGTCTTAAGGCTTAGGGGCTTGTTGGGTTGGGGTTCAGAGGCTGGGGTTTAGGGTTTACGGCTTAGGGTTTAGGGTGCTAACCTTCCAAGGTTCCCCCTAAATTGAGGCCGTTGAGGGGTAATTAGGGGCGGCTAATTCAAGGGGAGCACAGGAAAAGAAGATTTCTGGAATAAGGGCCCACAAGCCCCTAAACATCCATAAGAAAGACATTATTCTATGTAACCCTAAACCCTTAACCATAAACCTTGAACCCTACATGCTTCAAACAGGGTCCAGGTAAACTTCATATTCAACTCTGACCCAGGCGCCAGATTGCATGAGACGGGCTCCGGTCCAGCGACCCGGTGGCTTTGGGTTTAGGCTTTAGGGTTCAGGGTTTAGCGTTTAAGGTTTAGGTTTCAACGTTTAGGGTTTACCCTTTATGGTTTAAGGTTTTAAGGTTTAGGCAAGTCCCTCAACACCAAACCCTACACGTACCTGCATAGGAGATAATTTTGGCCAGAAATATCAATGTGAGCCATTGTCTACACTCCGAGTATCCCCCTTAAGAACCCCTGTAGTAGTCCCCTAAATAATCCCCTACATGACCCCGTTTAAGGAGTTTAGACCATAGCTCATTTAAGG